>MIQA02002131.1:0-15394 GCA_001887855.2 Sclerospora graminicola | reverse complement strand
GAGCCGAGCGATCTACGTTCTGCATTTATGCATATGTCGGTAGCGGAGATAAGTTTGAGGAAAAGAAGATAACCGACAATACATGTTCTAATTCAAATTGCATCGATCGGTGTCCGATCTACAGTCTCAGAGTGGATGAATATTCCCGATCGGGCGTGATCATGGAGTTGGATCTACTGCCCGGTGAATCCCGTGGATACTGGAAGTATCACTCTCCCGACAAGTGGTTTAAACAGGCAAAAGCTAATGGAAAGATCAACAATGAAAAAGCCACTATTCTATTCGACTCTGGGGCAGAAGTTTCGATCCTCGACTCCGCCTTTGCTCGTAAGGTGGGATGTCGTATAGACAGTACCCAGAGGCAGGAATGTGTTGGGATCGGCGAGAGTTCATATATGACGGAAGGACGATCACGTGTTAAGATCACCTTGGCAGGATCCCTGGTCTACTATTTTAACGCTTGGGTGGGCCGGCTAGCCGGTCAAGACGCAATACTGGGAATGGATTTTATGGTACCAGCCGGTATACGACTTGATCTGTCTCATGGAACCCTGACTCTGCCAGATGAAGTGCAGATTCAGTTATCTGGCCGACGACCTTTATATAAAGTAATAAAATGATTTGATGAGACTAATAACATTAAACCTAATAACTGGGCATATCATTGCGCGCCGTACGCCGATGTCTTCATGTACGGATGCTAAAAATGGGTCAATACGAGAACATCGGGGTGTCCCGATCAGTCGATGTCATGATTCGGCCGAGTGATCGGCAACAGAAATTGTGGCTAACCCGTGGTGAACGATGGGTACCAACGTTCGTTAAAGGTATCGGCAGATCAAGTTTTATCAGGGTCACGAATATATCCGATCAGCCGCTGATCGTCCACGAAGATATGAGCTTAGGGATGTGGTTACCCGAAGGGAAAGTACCTCGACAGATCGGGTATGTCTCAGTGGGATCACGAAGATACATTGAATGGCAGAATCTGGCTTATCAAGCCACCACGGACCTGATCAGTGACGAAGACTTAGCGGATGAAGATACCTCACCTATGGTCGAGAAGCCGGAATATTCTACGCCGACCAAGCTGCTGATCAGGAGACCACCGATCGAAGCGATAGGGGAAAGCCGGGTCAAAAAAGGTCCACAAATATTAAATATTATTAGACCCGGCTCACCGAAGACAGCGGATCCAGAGAGCGAAAATGATGGTGAGGAGTTCAGGAACGATCTTGAGAAGAAAAAGGAGGATGAATCTGCCGAAGTCATTACGGAGGAAAGTGAACCCGAAGTAGATCACCAGTTGGATGACTTACAAGGGGCGACTCAAGATGATACCGATCAGGAAAAGGCAGATCAGGTAGATGAACAAGTGTGTATACATGAAGGTGGTGATCAGTACATTGAAGGTATCGAGAAGCAGATGGCCGTTTTACCGGAAGTATCGCCCAATATGCCAGAAGTCACCATGGAAGATCTACAGGTCGGTGATTCCGAAGTGAACACTCCCGAGCAGATCGATCAGCTAAAGAAGATCATCTGGAAAAGGCGCCACTTACTGATGGGGAAAGGTAACGCCCTACCACCAGCCGCATTCGGAGCTGTTTGTGATATAGACGTGGGAAATGCGAGGCCGATCGCTCAGCGTTGTCGTAAAGTTGCACCTCAATACCGGGAAAAGTTATCCGATTTGATCAAGGGCTTGTTGAGTACAAAAATCATCCGACCGTCAACATCGCAGTGGGCATCACCGATCGTGATTGTGATAAAAAAGAACGGGGTCGATATTCGATTGTGTATCGACTATAGAATGGTGAATCGCCTCACGAAGTTGATGGTCTATCCGATGCCCCTGATCAACGATCTATTAGAGGATCTGGATAAAGTTTTATGGTTTTGTTCGCTGTATATGGCTAGTGGTTTCTGGGTGGTTTCGATGACTGATCGTGCCCGAGAGATCTCGGCTTTCGTTACACCTTTCGGACTTTTTGAATGGAATCGGATGCCGTTTGGATTAAAGAATGCCCCACAGATCTATCAGAGATTGATCGACAATGCTCTCTATGGATATTTTCAGATCAGTGCTGATCGAGAAGCCACCAATCTACATGATGTGTTTACGGAGGGTGAACCGGACCAAGATCAGGGCCGATCAGTGTTGGGAAGGCGATCATATATAGATGACATCTTGGTCACAGCAACATCATGGGATATGCTGTGCGATAAGGTCGAACGACTCCTGAACACCTGCGAGCGCTGGAATTTATCGATCAGTGTGGTCAAGAGTTTCTGGGGTCAACCCAAGGTCGCTTACCTCGGCCATAACGTGTCAATCCAAGGTTTGGAAGCAAACCCGAAAGATCTGGCTGCTCTCAGCAACCTACCTTTTCCCCGATCACTGAAGGCCATGCAATCCTTTCTCGGATCTCTGAACTACTATAGCCGTTTTATCGAAGATTTCTCAATTTACGCCGCTATACTATATGAACTGAAGGAAGTGGATTATCATGGGCTACGAGAACGTGATCGGGTAGGAAGAGCACCAATTGAGACTGATCACGAAATTGAAGTTACTGAAACGGATCTCAAGACTGGATCACTGATCGATCGAACTGATCCAGGGTCAGAGGACCATATGAAGCGAGCTATGGTAGCTTTCAGTATGTTGAAGGCGAAGATGATCTCGACGCCGGTACTGAAACATTTCGATCCGGAGAAGATTCCCGTGGTAATTCTATACGCCAGTAAATGGGCAATATCGGCCGCACTGGTCCAAGATCACGACGGAACCTACTGTCCGGTGACGTTCACAAGCCGAACATTAAAAACGAACGAAGTTAACTATGGTATTGTGGATAAAGAAGTGCTAGCATTTTTACGTGTATTGGATGTTTGTTACTCTATGCTGGTAACTAGACCGATTTAGGTATTGTCCAGGCGATCTAGTTTGGCTTGGTTACTGTCAGCGGATGGTTTAGACGGGAGACTGGGGCGATGGGCAGCGTTGCTATCTCAGTGGACCCTGGAGATCATCAAGTGCACCAGAGGCGAAGAAGAAATTCTTGGGACTCTAGCAGCCAGCATCACCCCCCGATCAGAAGTCGATGAAGCCCTGATCGAGGTCGCTCCCCGGAAGCAACCACGAGAATCGATCACTATACCCCCACCGATCGTCGGCTCGGAGGAAGATCTGATCGTTGTAAGTTTCGACGGATCAGCGAGTGTGAAGAAAGGCGTGGGGGCGTATAGCGCGTTGTTGTGGAAATTGCCAGAATGGACTGTTATATCTGCTGGTTCAGACTACACTCCGGGTATCACGGTCAATGAAGCCGAATATCGCGGTCTGCTGCTAGGTTTGGATCTCTTGCAAGAGCAAAAGATCGGAAGAGTAATTATATGCGGAGATTCAAACCTGGTGATTTGGCAGATCACTGGAGAGATCGACTGTAAAGCGCCGCGTCTGAAACTACTGAATGATCGCGTTATGAAAGCTTTACGTGGATGGCCAAGACATGATCTTTTGCATGTGAAACGTGATTGGAATCGGAGTGCAGATCACTTAGCCACTATGGCTATGCGTGATCAGGCCGGATCAATAGTTACTGATCAAGCATTGCTGGAAGAACTGGTGGAGATCAATAGGCTGCCTGAGCTGATTCGTGTGGAAGATGAAAAGGAAGCAGCCCAGATCTCGATCATGACGAGATCGCGAACCAGATCACCACCTAAAAGATCACTCTCTCGACAAAGCTTAAATGAGATAATACAGGAGTCTCAATAGTCTGGGTTACACATTGTGACAGATCAGCCAAAAAATGGTCGAACAGGTGGAGATCAAGGTGGTTGAGCTGGTTCAGAGTCAATGGATATATATATAATGCACGAGAACTACATTTGCATACATGTGAACAATCGATATACAAGATGGAGACAATATTGGTACCTGGATATGAATTGTGGATATGGAATGTGAAAGTTATCAAGAAGTTGTCGTGATATATTGATGATTATGGAAAGAACGAAACGAAAGATGGTTATCACGACAATCACGGACCATACATTCGTGCGCAGACGAGAAACCGTAAACGCCGGATGATGCATGGGGCCTGATCGGTATTGGTTCCGCCAGGGTTCTTGGTGATCGGCAAAGATCAAGACATCACGCAACGTGCCGATCGGAGTCAGGTGCCCATAACAAGGATACCACTCCCCGCCGTCGGCCTTGATACCTCGCGCTTCCGCTCGGTGAACAGGCAAAGTCGTTGTGATGGTGGCCCAGAGAGTTTTCGAAGTGATTTCGGGCTGATCGCCCCGATCACTACCCGATCACTCGGCTGATCGCTATGCCGATGATGATCGGGGATGATCAGCCCCAAACCAGCGTCCAGACAGCTGATCACGCTCCATGGGCAAACTTTGAACGCGGCTTGTCATGCCCTGCAAATCTTGATCAAGTTTGTCGCGATCTAATCGTAGAGCCGACAGCTGGCTAGCCAGATCGGCAGAATCACGTTCCAGGGTATCGATTACGACCCGACGGTCGAACAACTCGTCATTAAGCGCCCGATTGGTATCATATAGGTAGACCAACTCGGGAATTGCGCTTCGGATTTCCAACCGTAGTCGGCAAGCTTCCATGGACCCCAACGTGAGTGGACCAGATCCCTCCACTAGACGAGCGAGCTGTTCCAAGAAACTGACAGGGCGATCTGAGGAGGGTCGAGCGGGAAGACTCCAAGGCAGACGATACGAAGTCAGGGTCGTCGTTGGACGGATGAGACTGGTCGTGATCGGTGCCGTGGTCGTGATCGGGGTGGTCGCTGGATCAGCCGAACTTGAACTGGGAGGTGAGTCGGTGATCGGAAGGGCAGCCGAAGATGGCGAAGAAGGAAGAGAAGATCGTCTCGAGTCAGCCATGGTAGTCGCCAAAGAGGAAATTTGGAAATGAATGAGTCGAACTGCAGTCGTTGCGCGGCTGCAGTTAGTCTCAGGGGCGGCTGTGGTAAAGCGATCAGAAAAATGTTGAGAATGAGGTGGACCACACATGGCCGTTGATTGGTGACGATGGAACACCCATCAACATGAGACAGTTGATGGGTGGGAAAGGCCGATCGCATATACGACGAAAAGGTGGCGGACAACGGGTATTCGCGATGTGAAGAGATCAGCCAAGTACTGTTACTACGCCCAGTCCCAGACATTGATGGAACGGTGGAGATCACGATCGCGATCGTGATCACGTTTACTAAGTGGAGTTCCCGTGGATGTATAACGAGTTGGAAATGCAGCAACTGGTAACATGACGCATCAGAGACAGTCATCTAACCGATCTATGAACAGTGCAGCTGGTGAAGTTGATTATGACACGAAGTTTCGGCCCGATCGGCCTAGCCAACTAACTTTGTCCCCAGAGATACGCAGATCAGACATGAAATGGAATGAAGCACGTGGAATGGAAGTTGTGTGAATAATGCCAAGTCCGGACACATGATGATCACCGATGGATTCGTCCAGGAAAGATGCGGAAAGTCCCGATCAGGCCCGATCAGGCCCGATCGGCTGAAATCCATGTGATACGGTTACCCCGACAGGGGATGGAGGTCAGAAGTATGGCTGAGCGGGCGAATAAAGTCGTTGTGATGGTGACCCAGAGAGTTTCCGAAGTGATCAAGGGCTGATCGCCCTGATCACTGCCTGATCACTCGGCTGATCGCTATGCCGATCGTGATCGGGGCTGATCAGCCTCAAACCGGCGTCCAGACGCGAAGGCAGGTGAAGTTCTCAGTTAAGTCGGGCTGGATATGAAGTGAACAAGTGTCAGAAGGGCAGATCTCAAGTGGTTTCCAAGTTGTTTATCGAAGATCGGGATGGTTGAAGATCGTTATAGGAGTCTGGTCGTGATCAGGGCAGAAGTGGTACAGATCAGCTTGAAGGTACAGCTAGGATGGGCAAGGTGGTGCTATGCGACCGTGCGACGAAGTGAACAGGTTCGAAGTATAAATCAGGCATGAGTTGGTGTATGGTACACTAGGTATAGGACATTGCATATATAATAACGGGTTTTGATTTTCCCCCTAAGCAAAGAGTCGCTCCGCCACGTGTTGCGGTCATTGGGAGCACAGGGTTGATTAGTCCCCTCTTGCTCAACTAATCCCCGGTTAAGACGCGCTTAGACGCATTTTGGCTTACCGGAAGACCCCCGACGGGTTTGTTTAGGTGATCAAGCCTCACCGCCCACGCGCACGTGTTTAGAACACGTTATTAATATTGAAAAAGGTTTTGTGGAGATAACGTTTGTGGATTACTGTGGAAGATAGTGGTTTGATCGCATTTTCTCATTATCTCTCTCATTGGATGGCCTGATCGGACGAACTTTCCCGATCAGTGCCTAGATACTGATTAAGTATCGACCCCAACCCGTTCTCCGGTGAAGATTTCCACCCGAGGACACCCCCGTCTCGAGAAGGTCATCCCCTTCGACCTGATCAAGATCATCGTTTTCGTCACCGAGTCCACCTGAGTGAGTGTAACCACCCCCGATCAACGGGTACACAAGGTGAGATGAAGTTGAACATAGATCCTGACGCGCATGACGACCGGTCAGATGACCGGGAGGATCAGATCAGTCACCATGATGGTGATTCATCTGATTCTGATGGTGATCAGGATCAACGGAGTACCCCCTCCGATAGTTGGTCGTCCGGGCCAGTGGGTATCCGGATTCCGCCCAAGACTTCGGTCATGGATTTGGAAATCGGCTCCACCACACTTGCAATCCTAGAAAATATGGAAAACATCCGTCCGCCCACTTTTTCATCGCTCGTCTAAAACACATCTTCTATCCGAGTTCCCTCGCACTAAAGAAAGTATTAACTTGCATTGTAATGACCCGAAACTGTTCCCACACTTGATAGTTAGGTAGTAAGCATGTTATCATGATCCCATACCTGTTTGGGTTCAACATCGTGCATCTGTGTCCACCAGCTACTAGTTTCACATCTAATTTTCCAGTTATCTAATACTTCCTCCGGGGCAAAATAAACGCACGATCGGAATATACGGGTGTCCAAAATAAACGCAGCAAATCTGATAGTTATCATCTTATACAAATATTCACTATAGGGGTTCACAATCAGAAGAGAACGGGCGAACCATTAAAAACGGCATATAAAAACTTAGAAATTATAAAAAATAATAAGAAACAATTCAATACAGTACCTTGGTCGGACTGTGGTGGAGCCGATTTCCGAATCCAGGACGGAAGTCTTGGGCGGAATCCGGATACGCACTGGCCCGGACGACCAACTATCGAAGGGGGTACTCCGTTGATCCTGATCAGCATCAGAATCAGATGAATCACCATTATGGTGACTGATCTGATCCTCTCGGCATCTGGCCGGTCGTCATGCGCGTCAGATCTATTGTTCCACTTCATCTCACTTTTGTGTACCCTTGATCGGGGTGTTACATCACTCAGGGGACTCGTGACGAAACGATATCTTATCAGGTCGAAGGGGATGACCTTCTCAGACGGGGGGGTGTCCTCGGGTGGAAATCTTTACCGGAGAACGGTTGGGGCGATACTTAATCAGTACTAGCACTGATGGGAAGTTCGTCCGATCGGCCATCCAATGAGAGAGAGATAATGAGGAAATCGATTCAAACCACTATCTTCCCACAGTAATCACACAACGTTATCTCCACAAAACCTTTCAATATCAATAACGTGTTCTAAACACGTGCGCGTGGGCGGTGAGGCTTGATCACCTAAACAAACCCGTCGGGGGTCTTCCGGTAAAGCAAAATGCGTCTAAGCGCGTCTTAACAGGGGATTAGTTGAGCAAGAGGGGACTAGTCAACCCTGTGCTCCCAATGACCGCAACACGTGGCGGAGCGTCTCTTTGCTTAGGGGGTAAATCAAAACCTCGTGAGGGTGTTTAACCCAAGTAAATCCCGTCGTGGGACTTCCGCCGAGCCAAAGTGCGACTATGCGCGTCCCGTCCGGGAATAAATGAATGGGGGGAGCCTGGTTAGCCCCCGTTCCTAAAAGTAGCGCCAAGTGGCGCAACGACTTCTTTACTTGGGGAGGGAATACAGAACCTGATATTAATATTATAAACCTAAAAATCCAGTACCAAATGCAACCTACACCAACCTATGTGGCTTACCTAATACTTCTACCTGGAACTTCTTGCCACCTGATTTATTCCAGCATCTTCGTAGAACGTTCTTCGTTGATCTTCAACCTGATTCGTACCCTTTTCGACTGATCTTCAACTGATCCCGATCCGGTCCTCGACTGATCATGGTCAAACTATATGCCGATCTTCAACCATCCCGATCTCTCGATAAACAGCCTGGAACCAACTCAAAATCTGCCTCTCGGGCACTGTTCGCCTCACATCCAAACCGGCTTAACCGAAAACTCTGTATCTCTTCACACCTGGATGCCGGTTTGGGGCCGATCGTTTCAGATCATGATCAGCACAGCGATCAGCCCCAGATCACCTCGAAACACCTTAGGGTTACCACCACATCGACATTACCAGTTCACTTGACCATATTCTTGACCTTCATTACATGTTGGGATACAAAGATCGCCCCGACTCAGCATTTCTCGTGAAGTTGGGCCTGATCAGACCTTCTTGCGTTAATTCTGGATGGATCCATCACTCTCACCGCTTGCCTCAGCTTAGTAATGCTCGTACGGCTCGCCGCTCCATATGCCCAGTCCTATCCTGTACCCGATCTTCGTGTTCTAAGGCGGAGTCAAGCGACTCGGCCGATCGGGCGGGGATTTCCATATCACATTCAACTTCAACATCTGTACCGTTCATGACTCATTCCGATAACTGGATTCTGCCGTCCCTAATATATCACCTTACCATTGATGGTATATCTCCAGTTTGTCTCGGCTGGTCTAGGCGTGCACGTTCACGTGAACTCCACTAAGCATCCAATATCCTGATCAGACCGTGACATTCGTCATTCAATTAGCATCCGGGACCAGGCGCGGTAACGGCATTTGGCTTATCCCTTCACACGACAACAGTCCGTTGTCGAACGCCTTTCATCGTATACGAATTCAGCCTGTCTCACCCATCAAATTTCTTATCTTGATGGGCGTTCCCAACGTCACCAATCAACGGGCATGTGTGGTCCACCTTATTCTCAACTTTTTGTCAGATCGCTTCACCTTTTGACCACAGCAGCTAGGACACCTTCTTAGCTTATACGTCTTGATGTAGTAATCCACTTGCCTCGTAGTATTGCTGATCGACAGCAGATGCATCCAAACAACTAAAACGAAAATACGTCACGTTCAGGCGCTTCCAGTGTTGAAAACTGGAATATTTACCGCCCGAACAACGACATTCAGCTCGGACCACTCTGGACTTCGAAACGCTTGATCTAGCACTCGTGAGGAGTAGAAACTTCGTCCTCTAACAGCACACTTTCTGATACACTTATTCGCATGCGTTCAGTACGTCCTGATTGTCATCTGGACTAGTGAGGGAGTTTTCTTGTCGACCGCCGCTCGCATTATGCATTCATTCTGACATAGCGTCAGGCCTAGGATGAAATTCAATGAGAAAAAAATATTAACAGAAAGAGGTGATCTAGCGCTTTCTTTTCATCCAGTCCGTGTTCTCTAAAACAGTAATTTTGAACAAATTATGATGGATTTTGTGTATATGTTACTCTTATTTTGCCCCGGAGGAAGTAGTAGTTTCAGCGGTGGTGCGACACCGTGAAAATATAACCTCTGGAACGACTTGCGAAATGTTGGCCATATCTTCCAGATTTCTTCCACTCTCCATCCAATTAAATGAATATCCGGACGCGGATGAAAAACTACCCACGCATCCATAATTGGGTTCTTCCTCATTTTTCACCAGGGTACAAGATGTTACCCTTCATAGAATGCTGTCAGATTGTTGCCAAAGTTGGACTTGGTCCTGCTTTGTTCTCCATGACCCACCTATCTGCCCCGGCGCCTCCAGTTCCCAAGTGAACTCATCTAATGTGGCCGGCCCTCGACATAAAGAAATTTTCGATATTTCCCCAATATAGTTACCGACAGTCACTCTAGGTAAAGCCAAAATCACGGCACACAGCCACCTGCCAATTTTGGCTCGTGTATGGGATATCGCCCGCCTCTCTCTAATCCAAGGGATTTAAGACCAGCAATAAGTCCCCCAAAATGGCATCAACGAATTAGGTAAGATCTCATGATACGGATATGCATCCACGTCCACCGTGATACGTCCACCGTGATTACAAACTGCTCACCCGGAGAAAGACTCATCCCCTTCATCCCCAGTCTTACTTCCATTGTCTCAACCGCCTGGGTCAAGACAGTCATAGCATACCTTTCTAACCTCTCTCTGACAGTAGGTTTCGGACCAAGCCACCCCATCACTGCTCTTTTTAAACCTTTCGCCATGCCGGGTTCTACTGCCTTTCCAGCTTGGCATACTCGATAACCTTTCACCGGAGTAAGCACTTGCACCGCTGAAGATACCGGTCCGATTCCCACCAGGTCTAACCACGCTTGTTGGTAGCAATCTGGTGCTGTAATTAACCAATGACAGGCCAACTTCAGCCTCTGGGCCTTAATTGCTGCTGGAATTGAAATTAGCCCGACGCCCCCAGCCGCTTATGGAGTGAACAGTAAATAGGAAATTTTTTATGTTTTCCACGCTCCCATTCGTTATGTTATGCCAAAGAAACGACATCTGTATATATGTAGTAACTCTTGTAGGACCTCTGCAGGGGGTTCGAACATTCGTGCAGTGAACAAAATGGAGGGTATTGCAATCACATTAAAACCTCTTCATGAAAGAGGTCTCGCATTCTGTCGCTGTTGCAAGCTGACGTTGAACATTCCTCACTCGCATCGCCTAGTTAACTACTTTCAAGTCCGCCCACCCAAAGTAAAACCCGAGATACCGAATTGTATCCCCAGCTGGTAAAACCGGTAAGGTGTACCACTTGTATGGTACATACAACAAATTTAAAATCACAAATTTACTCTTTGCTGGTTGAATTCTCAGTCCAGCTAAATCTCCGAAGCGTCGGATAACCTCTAATACTACCCGAACCTGCTCTGCATGCCAGAGAAATACTGTCGAATCGTCCACAAAGTAAAAAAAAACGGTGCTCTAGGGACTCGTTCCTCATCAAAGGTTGAATCCCAGCTAGTCTTGTCTCCTGAAGTAACACCAGGGCCATAGGTTCAACTGCTAGGATGAATAGAAGAGGTACCAGAGGACACCCTTGCCTAATGCCCGACTTGACCTGAATGGGATCAGAAAATTGATTGTTCACAATAAATTCTGCTGTTGTTCCAGAGTGAAGTCTATCCATCAAATCCAGAAAATGAGCCGAGAAACCAAACAATCTTAACACCGTGAATAATAGATACTTCCTATCTACGGTGTCGTACGCCTTACTAAAATCTAAAAATAAAACACCACAACTCTGTGCCGCCGGTACTTTCCGTCTTGACTTATATTTATCAAAGGTTGCTTTCATTAGGATCACTGCTAAGTCCATCCGACGCCCCGTGACAAAACCTTGTTGGGTCTCTCCTATCAGCTGGCCTAAAATATTCTGCAATATCCTAGCTAAACGTTTTGCGAACAATTTATATCCAGTTGTCAATAACGAAATGGGACGATAATACAGGGCATTACTGGAATCCCCTTTCTTTCGTAAAGGTATAACCACTGCCTTCAGAAACGACTTTGGAAGTTCCCTCCACGCAAAATATCATTAAAAAATTTGAGTTAGGGGCTCGACTAGGACCGTAGCAAAATCCTTGTAAAAATCATTCCCAAGGCCGTCCTGCCCTGCTGCTTTTCGCCGGTCAATGTTCTTAATCGCCCGACCAACCAATAACCGGGAAATATTTCATGAAACCACGATATAACCACGATTTTCCACAGTAAAACTAAATCGTTATCTCAAAAAACCTTTTCAATTCATTAAACGAGTACAAAACACGTGCGCGTGAGGGGTGAGAGTTGAAACCTTAAACGATCCCGTCGGTGGACTTCCGGTAAACCAAAATGCGTCAATGCGCGTTTTAACCGGAAGTTAGTTGAGTTACACCGACCTAGTTAACATTGTGCTCCCAATGGCCGCAACACGTGGCGGAGCGACTCTATGCCTAGGGAATAAAATAAATCCTGTTATTATATATGAAGTATCTAGTACCTAGTGTACTATACACCAACTTATGTGACCCACCTCATACGTCATTCTCGATCATCTTGTTACAAAGTTGTCCTGGTACCACCATAAAACCGTTTTTCAACCTTATCTGTACCACACTAGACCGATCTTCAGCCGATCCTTGATGAGATTATCTGCCCCCTTCAACCAACCTGATCTTCAAGTATCAGCTCGAAACCAGGTTGGGGTCGTCTTCTTGGGACGTTGTACATCCGATTCAACACTGATTTTGGCTGAAATCCTTCTTTCTTAGCACCTGAAAACTGATTCGGGGTCGATCGAGACCGGTTTAGGATGCACTCGGGATTAAGGTCGAACAAAGCCCAGATCACCTCGAACCGCCCTGAACCACTCAGAATTGACTAGACATCGACTACTTTGGCTCGCTCACCCTGTCTTTGACCTCCACTAGCATCAAACCCGCAAAGTTCAACTAAATTGGTATTTCTCTTAAGGTCGGACTCGATCCAATCCTTTAGCGCTGATTTGGAGTAGGTTTTTTGATCCCCGCAACTTGCTTCAGGCGATAAGCCCGTAACACTCACCATATCATACATAGGGTTCTGTGGTGAAGTGGTTCCGGAATTAACGGGCTGGTGAGAAGTGAACATACTTACCGGATTGGTAGAAATGTCAGCCCAATCTAGCTGCCCGGGTCGGCCACCGACGGACGCAGGATGACAGCTTCCGGAGGTCGGGAGCGCTAGCAAGCGCTAGATCAGTATAAGGCATGGAATCAGGCTAGATAAGGTGATCCGGAGACTTAGGGCCGCTCTTACAAAATGTCCCGGGACGGGACCCCGGGACAGTCGAAGTCCCGAAAATAATAATCTGATTTTTTTCACTTTAAGTTCGAACTGACATACTCTAAAATATATCTCATAACCGGGAGCTGTTGATTCTTTCCACTGACAAGGGATTGTCAACGGCATGCTATCTGATGATATGGATGACGACGAAATCGCGTATACCTTTAAACGAAAAGTAAACGAACCTAGTCAATGCTTTCAATCAGCGATATTTGATAGTTTACAACTTGAAATCAAAACGTACAGTTACTCTTAACTCTCACTTCGGTATGTTAACATTCTCTCCAGCTTCCTCTATGAAGCAAATCGCAAAACCAGCACTTAGTCAAAGTATTACTATTGAAAAGCAGCAAAACAAGCATCAACAAAAAGACGTCTAGTGTGGTCTACTATATTTCGAACATAATTAGTCTGGCAGGGGAATTATCGACGCAACTAACTCTACGATAAAATATACACTAGTATTTCCTTCGTTTCCCTTTGTCTTCCGCACTCTCGTCGATGGCGTCGCCGCGTTCCCTTCGTTCGCATTCCTATGCCAGCCTAGACGACGTGACCTTCACGCATCTCAATTGGCGCCTCACGCTCGACTTCTTGGCACAGGAGCTCAGGGGATACGCCGAGTACACGTTCCATCACGCGGCCACGTCACCCAAAGCTTCGGTTGTTGTCTTGGATACGCATCATCTCACGGTCACGAAAGCGTATGCGGACGACCACAAAACGACCTTCACTCTCTCTGACCCTGCTGACCCGGGTTTTGGCCGTGCGATCGTCGTGATTGTGCCAAGTCATGCGACCAAGATCCGGGTCGATTATGCCACGTCGGCAGCGTCGAGTGGCCTTCAATGGCACACAAAAGAGCTTACGGCGGAGCAAACGCATTCATATCTCTTTACTTAATGACAAGCAATCCATGCGCGAAAAATTGTCCCGTGTCCCGACACCCCAGGTAAGTATTACAGTGGCCGTAATTAAAATACGTACGCTCATTTTTTTGCGCTCCTGGTCGAACTAATGCGTTTTATTGCATGAAATTATCACCAATACAAGAGCTAAAACGGTGCATTCCGCCAATCAAAACCGCGTTGAAAACGAGTGAGTCTAGCGAGAGCTACACAAATTTGCCGACATTTTGGCGCATAATTGAAATACGGACGCCAGTTTTATATTGATTTTAGTATGGTACATCCGTCACTTTTCCTTTTGCTGCGATGCCGCGCAGCAGCATGCTCTCTGCCGAAGAACAGATCAAAATCCGTGCGTGTGCGAATACAGGAACGAGCGGAAGTGCAGTTGCTGTCGCAGTTAATCGAAGTAAGGACGTCGTGTGTCATTTCCGGTGCGACCCGGACGAGTACAACAGACAAAAGCAACTTGGGCGAAAGCCAAAAGTGAGTCTGACAGCTGTTCGTTGACTATTTAGTGAGGCATGCAGCGGAGATAAGAGCGTGCGACAGCTCTGCGAGGATCTTAAACTGCCAGTTGGTGTTAGCCGCGTTCAACAGCTGCTGAGAAACTCGCCGTATTTCAGCTACAAGAAGCGAGTCGCGTCGCCGTGGATGACGAAGCGCCATATGGAAGACAGAGTTAAGTGGGCATGCTCCATGCTCGAATCGAACACGGAGTGGAAAAGCACCGTCTTTACTGACGAAGAGAAGGTGAATCTGGACGGACCAGATGGCTGCCCATTCTACTGGCGTGACCTCCGCAAGCCTTCACAAGCAACCATGAAGCACCCGTCCGGCGGAGGCTCGGTGATGATGGCTTTTACGCAGCCGGAAAGACGCCGCTCGTGTTCCTTGAAGGACGCCAAGACAGTGTGAAGTACACGCGGACGCTGTCGACTGCGCTACTGTCGTCCGCGGAGGGCATTGCTGGAGAAGAGGGGCAGCTACAACAAAACAATGCCAGCATCCACATGTCGTCGGCCACCCGCGCTTTCTTCGTACAACATGGTGTCCGAGTGATCACATGGCCAGCGCGCTCACCTGAACTAAACCCGATTAAAAATGTGTGGGGACACATGGTGAACCATGTGTACGCCAACGGACGGTGCTACAGCAATTAAGATGAGCCCAAAGAAGCAATCTCGCGCGCTTGGGACGATTTGCCTTCAGCCTAGCTCGCAGGACTCATTCCTTCGATGAACAAGCGCTGCGTTGCATTGCTAAACCTCAAAGGCCGTAGTACACCATACTAAAATCAATATAAAACTGGCGTCCGTATTTCAATTATGCGCCAAAATGTCGGCAAATTTTTGTAGCTCTCGCTAGACTCACTCGTTTTCAACGCGGTTTTGATTGGCGGAATGCTCCGTTTTAGCTCTTTCATCGGTGGTA
>MIQA02002128.1:0-14582 GCA_001887855.2 Sclerospora graminicola | reverse complement strand
CATTCACCAAGCTTCCACGTGGGCCGTGGCTTCTTTGCTGGAGCCTCATTTCCTTTGGCAGGTTGTATGAGCTGGATTTAAAAGTGGCTCTCCCTACAATCACCAATTTATGTACTGCCCATGCACGGCTGGTGACAAAGTCCGTGCTTCTAATCATCTCGTTGGTGTAGGTATAGATTCTTGGTGGCAACCATCGACGGGTACTCGATCCAGAGACACTGCGAGCTTTTCACAAATATCAAAAACTTACCAGCTACCATGTCGATCGTGACGAGGACAACACAGGCACAACCAAGGTCGGGGTTTCCAAGCAAGCCTCCGTCAAAAACCAGGATCTTGAGCTAGTGAGTGTCGGCAACTGGCGAGTTAGATTCATGTAGACGCAGTTCTGCCGCCAGGCTTGCTTGAGAGTTTCATGGATTGTTATTATTTACGTTGCTCCGCCTGACCGCAACTTCCCCGTTTGCTTGACATACTCGGGAGTTTAAGCGATAAAACAGCTCACGTTATTAGGGGCTATAGCAGGCATCTACAACATCATCTACAGTATTCGCTCTCGCCATACCGTCACAAGAAATCAAAACGCAAGGCAGTTATGCCTTCAGGCGAGAAGACTGGAAGATCTCCAGTCGGCAGTTAGAGGAGCTCGTCTTGGTCTTCGGTTGCTTTCAGATACGGAACACATTGATCATTACGCCGCACAAGTCACTTTAGTCTTTCGTTTTCCCTTGAATGTTGTGGTTTCGGGTCTATTTATTCGGGAGTGCAAGTTGGATCACGTCATTGATTATACCCGAAGGTAGACTTCCTTCTGAAGCGGCTCATAAACAATGACCTTGGTACGACAAAAGTCGATGAGAACAAGCCTCCAGTGTCGGTTAGGGGTATCCACTAAAAGCGGGCATCAGACCACGCGATTGGGTCATGAATATGAGTCGCGACCATAGAGCATTAGACCGATCATCTTTGTTTGGTTTATCGTCTGCACGAAAGGCGATAACAACTCGACCGTTGCGTAGTAGGTCTTGGGTGATGTTTCTGGCTACGGTATACAAGCACGCATCTGAAAGGCATTAAGAGCCTGCGAAGTACCCGAGGCTGGTCAAGCCTAGATGAGAGCTACGTACGATGTTAGATTAAGACTTGGAATCTTGAGCAGCAGCATCTGTCGGATACTCTCCTTGAAATCGTCTTCGTGGTGGGTTTTCACGAATTCAATCTAGTCAAGGAGAATCTGTATGGATGACGCAAGCGCAAGCTACCTCTCATCACGGATTGGCGGTCAACTTCAAAGTTTCCAGCGTCGCCAACTTCGAGGCCAAGCGCAGACTTTCCTCGAACGCCTAGACAAAAGAAAAGAATCGCTGCACCAGATCATCTACACAATTTTATTAGCATAGCGTATACTTGCAGAGTTGAATAAGGACAGCACCTAAAGATAAATAACTGGACTCGGTGACTTGAATTCCATCGGCAATGAAGCGGCATTTCGGTCGCTTCGCCACCAACCCCATGCTCATTTTCGCTGCAACGCTTATATCGTTTTAAACTGAGTTCGAAAACACCGGTATGAGTGTGTCAATAACATGCTTACACTCTTCAGTGCTGATCCGATCTTTCAAGATAGATTTTCCTAGATCCTTAAGTGTGATGTACCTTGGACGATTAGAGGTTCCTCCAGTTGCTTTGTCTCGCGGATAAGGCGCGACTTCTTCGCTTTTGTGGCCGCTTTTTTGTCGCGGTCTTCCGGCATCATGACTCGCGATGTTGGGCTTAGTTGCCGTCTTTAATTTCATTTCTGCCATGACCGAGTCTGCAGCGCTCGTATCAAACACAGCCACAAGCTTCGTTAGATGACCAACCGACCGCAAGGGCGATCATCCCGGTCTTCCGACCGGTCATCACAAACGACCGGATTAACCTTTTGCTTCAATGTACCCATTGTTTTACGGTGGTTACACTCACGAGGTGGACTCTAGATAAAAATGATATCCCCGGGGAGAGGTGCCTTTTCGAGACGGGTTGTTCGGAAAGCTTCACCGGAGTACGGGTTGGGTGCCTTTATAGTCACCCCCAAAAACATAGACTCACCCCCAATATACAGTAGAACCCGTGAAAAAGATACACTGTACCGGCCAAAGCATTATTCGCTTTTAATGAACTACAGAAAACGAAGTAGCGTTTAAAGGCAATATTATGCGCTTTTAATGAAGGGAAACACTAAGGGCACCGCCTAAAATTGTTTTGGGCACCCAATCAGACTTAGTCAAACTAAAAGCGAAATTATTTCACGACATACTGACTCGAAAAAGGCTCTATTACACAATTATCTTCTATGGCAAAACCTTCGATTCTCGAAGTATAATGACAACATGTGCGTTCAAAAGAAACAAAGACGCAAGTCTATTAAAAATATCCTGTCCAAACTAAGTTGTTAATACTTCACCACTGTAATGGTATCATCAAAGGAAGACTATTGCATACGACCAACCAACGCTGTCATCTGCTGTGGTACTTCGTTACTTTGGACACCGTTTTATACTTTGCTTCGATCATCGATGTAGCAAAACAAACAATGCTTTAGCCGTGTTAAAATTACTTAATTGTATGATGAGAAATAGTTTTGCGTCAAGTTGGCATAGCAGTGGAAGGAAGGTTTTAACTTCCGCAGCAAAACTTATCAATTTCGGCTGGTGTTGCAGCGTTGAAAAAACATTTTAAACGAATAAAACCAACAATCTCCAGCAAATGCTAGTTTTTATACCAGTTAATCTTAGTTTATCTAGTAAAGGAATTAGATCTTTTTCATGCTGTCCCTCCCTTTTTTAAACTATAAATACTGCAATCTGCATCAGGCGAGTTTTGCAGTTGAATATACTCATAGTTGACAAAAGGCAAGAAATTCTGCGCAAAACAGAGTGAGAAATAGATGTGAATTAACAGGGCGTCCTAGAGGTTGCACCCGAAAAATCGTAATACGCTCAGAAAGCTTGCTGCGCACGGAATGCTTTCAGGTGTTAATAAAGCTAGTTGGAAACATAAAATAATAGATTAGGTAGATTAAGATGACATGTCAGATAATATAGCAGATATGCTAACAAGAATTAGAAACGGACAAAAAAGTAGATTGCTTTCGGTGGTTATGCCTACTTCAGCAAATAGGAATTAATTATGCTAAACAAGGATCATTGAAAGCTTTTTAGAGAAAAACAAGTTATAGTAGCCGAAGGAAAATTATCTATCCCTACTCTATTTATAGCATATTCATTATTCCAATTAAAGTGTTATTCTGAAACAATGATCACACAATTTCTTGTACGATGGTATCGAATGCGAATTTGAGAGTAAATAAGTACAAGTACTATTATAATTGCAATCGAAACGAGTGGTAACGTTCCTATACCTAAGCTATGGCACAAGTATTAAAGAAGATAATTGCGGTCCATTTCTTTTTCATTTATATTTACACTACATTTTCGGCTAAGTACGAATAGGTGCCCAAATCAATTTTAGGCGGTGCCCTTAGTGTTTCCCTTAATGAACTACAGAAAAAGTAGTAACGTTTAAAGGCAATGGTGGCTGATTACTGTATCAATGTAATCGTGACGTGAGAGAGGAATCGAATAATCTTATGAAATGAAATTAACGCAACGACTAAATCTTCGAAGCGAAAGATAAGGAGACTAGTACTATGCGACAGTTTTGGAAAAGGAATAGTTTACGTTGTTCGACAGAACTGTAAGATCCAATAGTGAGCCTTCTGGAGATGAAAGCAATGAATGACGGAAGAAAAAAAGCGACGTCAATTCAACTCCTACGTCATGTTTTGATGACGATTGTCCATCGATAGATATCGCAATATTACTTTGAAAGCAGCTCGTCACGTCGGCACATAGCCTATCCAGTGCGATGCAACAACGACGTCAACAAGCAAGTCAAGCGGTCTTACAACGGAAACAATTCGACAGTTCTGCGATCCAACAGCGTAGAGAAGCGGCTGCACAACGTGCACGAAGTAGTGGAAATTTGTAGAGGTATTGGCTAGAAACAAAAGATGCAGCAGGGTGGCGCCTGCTGCATCTTTTGTTTCTAGTATGATATTTACTACAAACTTCAAGAGTAAAGTATATGCAGGGTTACAAATTCTACCTAACATTTTATAACTTATAATGTTTGGGGTTGTATTGAAACCTTTTTCGAGTTGGTACAGTAGTAGTAGTCTCCGTTGACGCCAAACAAGAATGAAATTGCGCGTGCTATACAAAATCAAGTCAATAGCGATATGAAAAGTGAAATTATCTTTAGTCGCAGGTATTTACCTATGAATTAATCGTTTTTTTTTAATTGGGACCATCGAAATAGTCAAGCAACAACTTTTGCTCCTGTTTTGTTCTCCACTTGCTTTGGCTGGTACAGTGTATCTTTCTCGAACCTATCATTAGTTCTACTGTATATTAGGGTGAGGCTATGATTTTTAGGGTTATTGTAAAGGCGCCCGTACGGGTTAGGGTTGACAGTGTAAGTATCCAATGGCACTGATCGGGAAACTCCATCTGATCAGGCCAGCCAATAATCGGAAATAACTAATAACCCCGAAAGGAACGTAAACTCCACAAAATAGTCACGATCTTCCTCAGGAAGCCCATATATAATTCTTTCCACAAAAATCTTTCCAAGTTAATAACGTGTTCCGATCACGTGGGCGTGAGGGGTGAGGGTGTCCCAAGTAAATGCCGTCGTGGCACTCCGGTCAGCCAAAGTGCGACTACGCGCGTCTCGTCCGAGAATAAACAAACGGTGGGCATAGTTAGATCCTCCGTTCCCAAAATCCAGCGCCACGTGGTGCAACGACTTCTTACTTCAGAAACTGATATTAATATTATAAATCCTAAAATCCAGTACTATACACCAACCTATGTGACTCACCTAATACCTCGAACGATCCTGTCACATGATTGGTCGATATAACCTTCGGTCAACCTCCACATTAAAACCCTACTCTCTTTCGTAATCTCCATAATCCTTTTCGGTCGGGTCATTCTTGTCCGGTCGGTTTATTCATTTTCGACGACACCGGTCCCACCTGGGGCGGGTCGACCTGAGCAGGGATGAGGCGATCGGTGACGTATTTGGAACTGGTCGAATTTGCCGTTACTTGATCTGATCCAAGATGGCCCTAGTGGAATGGGCCGGTCGGAGTTCACGATCGTACCTGGAGTGATAACGCAACCTATCCGACCTTCCCCCAGGTAAGTCGGAATGCGCTGACCAGCTTGGACGATCGATTTAGTTTGGCCGCTGGGTGTTATAACGGTTAAACGTTGGTATTTGGTCAGCACGAACTGGTTCGACCGGTCGCTCGCCACGGCCGACCGACCTTATACGATGATCGGGTAATTTTGAGATTATAGGATAATAACGTTCACCGGTCAGTCAATGGCGAGCCCGAACAAATTCGATGATTGTTTGATTACATGTTATTATGGCTTGGAAGACCGACCGGGTACGACTGATCGGGTGTGTGATGACCGAAAAAATCTTCTGACCACCTGAAGATGGATTGGCCCTTCCGGACAAGGATGACTCAACCAAGAAAGATTATGAAGATAGCAAAGGTGGACGGGTTGTCATGAAGGTCGATCGAAGGTAATATTGACCAATCATGTGACAGGATGTTTTAAATCGACATTCACACGTTGGTGTATGGTACATTTAGTATTGGATTTTAGGCTTTTATAATGGGATTGAATTTACCTCCTTAACATAGAGTCACATCGCCACGTGTCAGCGGTCATTGGGAGCACAGGACTAACAAGGTCCCTGCAGCTCAACTTTTCCTGGTCGAGCGTAGGTAAGCTAGCGTTGGTCCCTGTTGTTGTGTCAACATACGATTGAGTCTTCTGAAACTGATTTCATAAAGCTTGGGTATCGATCGTGTGTAATCGTTTATTTCGCTCCAAATCTACTCAATACTCCTTTTATAAAGGCATCTACCGCATCTTTTTTCTGCTTTGATGCGGTGCGATCATGATGACCATGATCGCGTAATATTCTATCAATCGCGTCGGCTGCGCCCAGCTGAACGCAACTGCCCAGTGTATGACGAGAAACCCCTAGCTATGAAATATGCATATGCTTTTGACCAGTTGAATGTAAGCAGGGGAAGTTTTAACGTGGTGGCGGATGCGCTATCAATTACGAGACGAAAATGTCCGTAACCAAAGTCACAAGTGCAAGCACAATCCGTTCCAATGCTCTTACATCGTCTTGTACGTCAAGTACGACGATAATATGAAATAGACGATGAGTTTCGTCTGTTGATATATTGACTAAGTGATCAATCCGACAGGAAGCGCGTCCAATTCCCAGAACTTTTGCGCGTTAGTATGGATCGCTATCGATTGTACGATGGTCTGTTGCTCTATAGCGCAGACCAACAAGATGGCATCGTCGTTTCTAACGAAGATGCCCTTAACATACTATCTTGTTTGAGCATCAGAATGCACCGATCTCAGTGTATCACGGTCGAGAGAAGCCATATGCTTCGCTCGCACGCGACGCTTAATGGAGGAACCAGTACAAGTGGGTACAAAAAACGTACGCACTTGCGAGATTTGGCAGTGCGTAAATCCTGCACAATTTGCGATGGCGCCTCTTCAATCACCGCGGGTTCGGAGAGGGGGTCGATAATTCATAATCCCTATCCGTTTTCAGACAGTGAAGGCTAAAATTGAAAGGCATATTTTTACTTAAATATCATTATGTAATGGCACCCCATGTAATCACCCTCTCCTCCAATATAGGTGGTTGGCCGATAGTTAGTTATCGTATTGGTCAATCGATTGGTGGTACATTTTCAACTAAATTCTTTTGTTTTAGAACCACATATTCTCCCTGAACATCCGCCAGCTTGGTCAGTAAACGCGGCGGTGTTCTTAAGGGCACTGGTGGAAAAGCAAAGAAGGGTCCCGCATTAGCGTCTGACGCTAAGTTGAAAGCAAGAATGTAGATGCTGCTAAAGCGGCGTCGGACAAAGACATGTCGAGAGAAGGTATGTTTCTTGCTCCAGATGCTGCCGAGGTAGCATCTGAGAGTGAGCAAAACGATATTGCTATAACAACATCTATTGAGCTAAAATACACTCCCTTCTTGACACTGGCTGGCCCATAGAAACATAACACCATTAATTCCTCCGTAGGTCCTGCGGTTGGCAACTTGACGTAAGCGATTGCTTAATGCTATTGCAATCTACGCCTCTTCCATCTCTGTCCTTGGAGAGGTGCTGGCCGCTAAGGTCACTAAAATCTCTTCCCTTCTACTTTGGTGTACTTGATGACCTCAATCAATCACTGCGACAATGGTGCATCCCATCTGCCTAACCGGCTATCAATTCCATTAGCCGTGATGGGTCAAGACAGGGCCGACCGTTTTGACACGGTCGGGATACCATCGTAAAGCATACATCCAATATTCCCAAGACCCCCTTATCCATCAGTCCATAATTCACTTCATTGCTTTCAATGTTTGACTACCGGGTAGTAAACCATCATGATCTTGTATCAGGGCAGCTGAGATGGCCGACTTGTTAGTATAGACAATGACCACCTGTACGTTTTAGGATCAAACTGCTTCAGCACCGGTGTGATTGCCATCTTCACCTTCAGCGTACCGAACACCCCCTTGTCTTCGGACATATCTCATCTGACATGGCCGGATTTAGATCGGTAGGTTGGTCACCAGCGATTCCGCCTTCTCATTAGTCAAAACAGCTGAATTGACCTGAACTTCCTCCTGCCGGTCCGCTCCCGCAACTCATACCACACCGCCGAGTAAACCGCGAAGTCTCCAATGAAACGGCTGTAATAATTAAGGCTGCCTGCGTAGCCTTTAGTGACCGTTGGGGGTGGTAGGTTACTTACAGACTCCAAATCTTTCGGGTTGGCCTCTTGTGCAGCAGTTGAAACTTGGTAACCACTATAGATCCGTACGTATAAAACGTCTCTATATTATACTGTATTATACAGACGTATTATACCACATTTAAATTACATTGTATATTATACTAATTTTTTCTTTTCGTGCTAGATAGACCAGATCGATTGTAAGGATTGAAGCGTCAACCCATTTTACAGCCCTAGGACACCCTAAACTAGTGTAGAAATAGCTTTATCAGAGTATTAGGCCTAAGGATTACAAAAAGGAAGATGATAGGAAAAACACATATATATTCAATATGTTTAATATTAATCACTACTTCAAAACAACAATAAAATTTCAAAGAAGGACAAAACACTCCATTCAACAGAACATTCAAATTTTAAATATAAAGAAGATGACGCAAAATATTAAGCAATGGTACATGCATATTTATACTGATAACTTATTTCAATTCACTATTTTATTCCAACTGAACGTTCTCCGCTATGATGCATGCCCTCACAGTTGGGATCTTCTGCTGTTGATAATAAATAACATTAACAATAAGAAAACGATTCTATCACTTGCTTCTTTGGGTGCAATTCTTATCAAATGTAGAAGAAGAAGGGTGATAATTTTCTTTTGTATGCACGGAAAATGCTTTCTTTATCATCGTTTTGTCGTTGGATGGGCTTCTCTCTTCGTTTTATCCGTTCTCATGGTTTATAATCATGAATACGGCAGCAATAAGCACCATTACTATCACTTCTTTTCAAAAACCAGATGACCGGTGTACTACCGTGAAAGTCGGATCAAGTATGACGGTGTTTTTCATCAAAATCAAGTCAAAAAGAATATCTATTTTTTGTGGTTTACTGGGGTTGTGTGGAGTAAAACAACTTAAATATCTCCACAACATTTCCAATTAACAAACGTGCTCCAAACACGTGGACATGAGGGGTGAGAAAAGAATCATCCTGTACAATCCCGTCGGGGAACTTCTTGTGAGCCAAAGTGCGTCGATGCGCGTCTCAACCGGGGGTGAGTTGAGCTACAGGGGACCTTGTTAACCCGTGCTTCCAATGACCACCAACACGTGGCAGAGCGACTCTTTGTTTTATTATTTAATACTTGTCTGTTCCAGGAAAGAATGAAGCTTTTGGGTTTTCATACAAAACCTAGGAATTATGATTGGTGAAAATTAAAATATTCGAAAATCTGTAGTTTTACAAAACGTGCTGTAGCGTGTTTTATGTTCATATTACTGTAGATCTGGATTTAACAGACAACTAGCATTCTGAATACATACTGTCATATGATAAAACTCAATTAGTTTCATTTTACGAAAATAACATTTCACATGTCAAATCCGATTACAAAAATATGCAGTTATATACTTGATTATTGCGTCTTATGGAACGTAAAAATACCGCCTGAACGCACTCACCGCGCTCTTTTGAATATGATACGGATTTTGGTTGTTGTCAAAATAATAATGGAGATATGAATGGTCAAGTTAAACCGTTCATTTTTTTCTGAAACAGAAAAGTATTTAATATCAAATACTAAGTATACCGTACACAAACCTATGTGACTTACCTAATATTTCGATCTTGATCGTTCCATCACATGATTGGCCGGTATCACCTTCAATCAGTCTTCATAACAATCCAATGCTTTTATAATAATTGGTCGGCTCACCTCTGCTGACCCGGGCTTGACCTTCGAATCAACTTCAGAAGTCGACTTTGAATTTGGTCGACTTCTGGGGCCGACTTCGACCGGGCCTTTCCAAACAACCCACGCTACGTATTCTGGTATCTTCAATTTCTTTCAACTCCACTAAGGTAAGCCAGTGATCCCCATCGATCGCAATATGGACCAGCAGGTTTAACAGGTCGATCGTAGCAATAAACCAGTCTGGCCAATCCAAACATCGATTATCAGCCATAATACTATTCGAAAGACATAACCCAACCACATTCACGAGTTTATCCAGCTGCATTTTTTGACGCATACCTACTGATATCCAGCTCTTGGGTCGACCTGGTACCTAACCATCCATGGGCAGACACATGGCTTGCCCAATCCACTCCAACCGAATAACCCATGATCTGACACGACAACGCTGACTTCCAAACTTTTCCTCGCATTTTCTACTTTACTCCGTTATTACGTGCACCGTTTAGCGTTGGGTCGACTTGCCCCACATACCAATTGTCACTTCCTGCCCATTCGTAATGGCTGATCTCGCGACCATCCCATCAGCGTAGCGGTGTGGACCTCTCATATTTGCTTCTTTAGAATCTGCTTCACCACACCAAATTTATTTTCCATCTGTCTTTCCCCGTACAGCTTTTAGCTGTTTCCATCAAATTTGGTGTGTACTGTTTAACCATTTGTTGTATTTCTGCCTTGAGGTAATCTTGCGGTTGTAAATGCCAGCCTAGCAATATCTCTAGATGACATCCTGGTGACTGTGCTTGTGAATTCTTTTTACAAGCAGCCTGGTTTTACTGATACTGTAATGCGTGATTGTGATTCGCTCCTCGTATGATCCGGTTGAGCCGTTCATCCGTACGTGGTCGTATTGTTCTAGTAATAATGTTGCGTCTGAGCTGTTATCACCACTCTGAACTAAATTTGCCCCCTCCCCCGGCTTTCGTGGGTACAAATAGCAATGCTGGATTGATCGTATGCCTGCTTGCCTCCGTATCAGTGTGGTGAAGCGATTCCAGGATGCCGGACGTGGAGCAAACCTGACCATGACGATCCCTGATTGGCCTAAATTATTAATCGAGCGGCCACCCTGGGAAGTCAGGATGATGACCGCGGCCAATATGTGGAATGACGCCGAGGGATATCAAGTCTATGCTGAAGGATGTTGGAAGAGTGCAGGGCGGGTTTGAGTCGGGGGGCAATGTGGTCAGCGTGGTGCGATTGTACAGTAAGGCCGGCCTGATGATTGGGCAGCTTTTTATCCACTGGTAATTTTCCATTTGTAATTGCAGATCCAGATGAGCTTCAAGCAACGTCGTGGCGGACGTGTTCGTGGTGCCGAGGGTTACCATAAAGAGGATATCGCAGCATTACTTAAGTGCGTGAGGAGTGTCATTCCTACGACTACTGAAGAATGGGATGAAGTGCTGGACAAGTATCGAAAGACTTACGCGGACCCAAACACTCGCTCTCGACGCGACACCAATTCACTTAAGGTCAAATTCAAGCAATTGGCGCGACACTTTATACCTGGACGTAGCGTTTGTCAAGAGATAATGGAGGCTGGGGTCATTTTAAACCTAATTGAGACCAAGATGGCCACTGGTCAGTGTCTTCAGCGACGAGGAGGTCGCGCACGAGGTGCCGAGGGATTCTCAACCGCGGATTCACAAGCTATACTGAGAATTGTACGACAGCTCTTGCCTGTGACGAGAGCAGATTGGGAGGAAGTCGCAAGAGAATACTGTCGAGTCTATGCAGTGCCCAGTGAAAGATTGAGTAGGGATGGGATCTCGCTGAAAAGCAAATTCCGTAATTGGCTCAAGACGGACGTCATGGGCATGCCACGAGCTGATGTCAGTGAAGCAGTTGCTATTCAAAAAGAAATAGAAGCCAAAATGAATAAAGGGAAAACTGATTTGACGTTAGAAAGTTTGACGACGGAGAAAATTTTAACGACAAACAAAGATGATGAAGTTCTGGAAGAAAGATGCCCTGACGAGACCGAGGTCATTGCTGGGGAGATAATAAATGGACATGTAGATAGCATGACGAGCAGTGAAGGTGGAGACACTAATTCTGTTGCTGATGTCCGACGTGGTGGAAGGATTTTAGGATCGGAAGGATACTCTTTGTCTGACAAAAAGGCACTGCTTGCGTGCGTCAAAGAGGTATTGCCGTCGGGACCTGTTAGTTGGGAGAAAGTTTTGCAACTCTATCGCATAAATCATGCCACTCCAAATGACCGTGCCCAGAGGAATCTCGCTGGAATTAAAAGCAAGTTTAAGCAGTTGGTCCAATGGAAGAATGGTATCGGTATCGGGGGAGTGGTGCCTGATGAAGTACTCGAAGCTCGTGCAATTCAAAGTGACATTGATCACCTCTTAGCTTTAGGAAAGCGGCATCATTTCGGAAGCGAATCAAATGTAACCATCTCTAATGCACCTGGAGAAAGTCGCATAGAGAATTTCACTCTTTTGTCACGAACTGAGCTACGAACGCAAAATGTGATAGATGACACAGACAAATGCTCAGTGAGTGGTCAAGTAGCAGTTGCTGAGCCTGTGAGAAAGCGATCAAATGAGAGTATCCGTAGCTCCGACTTACAGAAAGATTGTGGTGGTGATTCATTGCGCTCTGAAATCGCCACTCGAGAACTAGAACTTCTACGGCAGCGCGAACAACGAGAAGCTGAACAAGCAGAGTGGGAAAAAGAGCGGACCATGCGTGAGAAGCAACGAATGGATATGGAAGCTTGGACAATTGTGTGCGATCGCTTGCGTGCACTTCATCGAGAACGAGCGACAGAAACAAACCCCGATATAGTAAGCGAGTTTGACGATGAAATTGCCGTTCTCAAGAAAAAAAAGCGCGACTTACGAGCTTGATGATCTAATTTATTGGCAAGGGTAGAAGCGAAAATGTGATTCGGAATAAGCGCACGAAAATGCTATCCACATATAAAAAAACAGATGGGGTACCCTTCCTTTTCTCTGCCATCATTACCTTTTGCTGCACTTAATACGCATTTCTGTCTGGTCTGACTTCATTCGAGTCAACTGCATCGGTAACTTTGCACCTTAAAGTCAATTGCGGTTGGATTATGTAGACGTGATCACGTCCGTCGCATCTTTATCTGCTTTGGTTTCTTTGGCGCTATCGTTTGGGCCATGAAAGGCGTCGCATGAGACTGGTGATGTCGAAAAGTTTTGAGAGTCGCTCAAATCCGTGACGCTCAGTTTTGGCTTGACTTTCTTAGCCAACCCTACGCTTGATACATCCGCGTTGCTAGCACAAACCGTACCATCAGCTGGAGATGATTTCTCTTTTCCGCTAAAATATAATTCATCAGACGAGAGCAAGTCGTAGTCTTGCGCCAACGATGACATTGGCGACGGCAGCCGGTTGGTAGATAGGGGACTTGGAACTAACGGATTTTCTTGAATGATGGAATGATGCGTGGACCGCCGAACCAATTCTCCAGTTGACGCAGTCCCACCACTGTAACTCCCTCTTCTCTTCACGAGCCCTTCACTCTGAAAACCCGCACCACCGTTTGTGCGTTGAAGACGTTCGTGTACTTGACGCTGCACTAAAGTTGCACCGTGCGCAATTCCGACTGGAGGGCTCACGGATCCGGATCGTTTTAGCTTTGCTCGATGGACAAGTTTTCCATTATTTCTCGTTGCAGGTCCATCGCGGCACGAGAGCGAAGCAAGATTTGCCCGAATTCCGGGGTATGACGGTGGTGTGCGAACAGGGAATTGAACTCGCCCATGCGATTCCGCGTGTGAGTCTGAGTACATGTGCACCCGATGCTTTGGTTTCACTTTCACGTACAACGTTTCCCCCGCCATTATGTGAAGTGGGGACAACACTTCAACTCCATCCGCTGTGCTGATACCTACACAACATGCAGCGTAGAAAGTTGTTTGTGCGTTGCTCTAAAAGTGAAGATTAAGATAAAGCAAGAGTTTCATCTTACATTCGACACTATGGACGAGCAACATCCGACGGATGTTATCGTAAAGTACCTTCTGGGTCCAGGACTTGTTCACGACGAAGCGAACTTTACGAGTGTTTTTCATGCCCTCGACAATTAATGTCACGCATACAGACCCGTCAGTGCTTATATCAATTGAGAGACGACGCCGAACACGATCCACCAGTGGTCCTGAAATAACACGGTAAACTGCATTTGAAAAAATGTTATTCGCTCCTTGGTCGTCATCCTTCTCCGAGCAGTTTTTAGACCCCATATCCTGTTCGTGATCACCTCCATCGAGTGAGGACGTCGTGCTGCGTGATTCCTCCCCATCTCTACCATCTAACGATTCGTCATGTTTTGCATCGTCGGATTTTCCAAATTCGTCTTGGGCGGCTTGGATACCGTGGTTTGAGACGTCGTAGGCAAACGTCACGCCGCATACAATCAAGGGCCCGAAAATGACTCCCTTTGTTCAGATGTAAAAACACGGCCATTAGCACTCGAGACAGAATTCTTGTTATGTAATTTCTTACCTCAAAACCAAAAACATATACACCGAATACCACACTTAACGCGGAAACATACGAATTCAGAGCTACAATGCTCTTTTCATAAAGCATTTCATCCAGTACATTGAAAGCCACGTATTGGACCGCAAATAGTGCAAGTGCTTTCACAATCGAAGAAGTAAGGCCGATTGAAATGACCCACGGCACACAAACCAAATATGGGGGGATGATTGGTACGATTGAAATGAAGAAGGTGACTGTCGTGGCAAGGTACATGAAGTCGGCATTCTACTCACGATAGGACAAATGAAATTGACATGTAATCAGTGCGCAGAACAATAAATACGGCAATACTTTGACTTACCACTATCGTAAACGAGACCATTGTCACAATAGCGTGAATACTCGCCATTTTCAGCGGCAGGAAGAAAACACCTTCAATCACTTTT
>MIQA02002127.1:49654-88393 GCA_001887855.2 Sclerospora graminicola | reverse complement strand
GGCTGCTGTTACGCGGCTTACACTGTTAGTTTGCAATGAGGAAGCGTGCAAATTGTGTTGGACCAAATGTAATTTGGTCCTACTTAGTTTACTTTAAATAAACTCAGATAAGAAAATAATCAATATATTAATTATTATCGGTTTAGTATATATATATAATGATATATATATATACTTAGGGACGTGAGTGCTAGAAGGTAAGTTTAAGAGTGAATATATTTATGAGTGGTTAAGAGCTAACTAGTATAATTAGACCTAGACTAATCATAGTAACATGTAGTATAAAACTGATCTAATGATATTTTTATCATTAGATGACTTGTCAGATTCAATTATATCAGAATCTGTTCTCAAAGGTGGATTATGACAACTTATAATCCAATGTTCACAATTTCATGTATTACGACTGAAATTGAACTGTGATATTTCTATTCAAATATCACTTATGTAATGGTACCCCATTACATCACCCCCCACTCAAGCTGGTTGGCCAATAATATATCGTAATATTGGCCAATCGAGTGGTGGCACTTGTTGGTCATAACGATATTCAGTTATAACTCATCTTGACCAGAAGTAATCTGATGGTCAGCAAACGCAGCGGCGCTCCTACGAGCACTGCCGATGCATCGAAAACGGATATCACTTCTGCATCGCATGCGGAAGTGTCGTCGGATGCCGACGCTTCGAACGTAGTTTCGAGGCGCAAGGCAACTTCACAAGATCGCTTGTCTCTCGTGGCAGACGCTGTGGAAGCAGTGTCTAAGCGAGGGCGGGGAGACGTCGCGAATGCAGCGTCTTCCGCGTCTCCACCTGCCGCAAGGCGGGTGTCAAAGAAGAAGTTTAACGACCTCTTCGGGGAGTCATCCGACTCCGAGTATGGGGGCAAGGACGATAATGTCCCTGTCAGCTACTCTAGTGGGGTTAAGACCACCAGGATCGCTTCGCCGTTAAGTGATGGCGAAGTGGCTTCTGACGCCGTCGATTACGACAGCGATAATTCGATGAGGCGGTGGTATGAGGAGCGTAGGGCTCCTCCTGGACCTCGTCATTCGCCGGGTCGTAGCGAAGACGACTTTGAGACGGTAGGTGGTGCCCCACCCACCAAGAAACATCGTGCGGAAGCGGCTTACACTGCTTCCGATTCATTGTGTCGTGTAGAACGTTATGTTCCGTACGAAGTGGGGTTTTGGACCCCCGCATGGGCTCTTGCCTATGATAGTGGTGGGCATATGAAACGTGATTGTCAATACCCACTGTTTGACATTAATGCCCTTGACGATTGCGAGGACCTTCGCAATCGTCGTTTCGATCGTAGTACTGACGATAGACGTCGGTACTTCATCGACCTTTTCTACCAGGCTCGTCACTATACGAACCGGAAAGGGTCGAAAAATAGTAAGGATGACAAAGACGCCCTTACTCAGAGTTGGAATGCCTTTGTTGAGAATTACAACAAAGATCCCGACAGGTACGTGAAGAAGGTTCACGCAAACCGCGAGCGCTTTTTAAAGTACTCGGTAACAGGTAAAATGGAGTATGTCCATTTCACTTGCATTAAAGAGGGTTTCTCTTGTGGGGTTCCTTCGAGCATGAAATGCCCGTGTTGTCCCCCTGGAGCTCCTCGGCTGACCGAAAAGGATCTTAGAGGGTACCGAGGCTTCTCAGTACCCGCTGAAGTTAAGTGCTATGTCGATGCTCTTAAGGCATCGGAAGCTTCGCAGGCATCAGCACCTAATGTGGGCGTGCCGCCCTCATCAACACTTAGTGTTGACGCTTCTTTTGAGTTCGAGGAGAAGTATCCTTCTCGAACTCACGCAGGAGGTCAGGGGCATCCGCCCTCAACACCTCGATCGGTTCCCAAGAGTCAAACTCTTGGGAATATCCCAACCAACGCACCAAGTACTCGGTACGCTGCCCCTTCTTATAGGGAACCGAGCGCTTCGAAAGCAAGCGCTCGAGAATGTAGCGCTTGTTCCCCTGACTGTCAATCAGGGGCGGCGGGGGTTGATAGTTCCCTCGGCGCTGTCGTTGCGGCGCATGGCCATCAGGTCCGCATCCTTGAGAAGCGCTGTGACTCCTTGAGGGAGGACATGTGCCATTCGATGAAAACGTATCGTTATCATCGTGACGAGATTCGTGAGATTCTCGATGCGCAGGTTGCTGCAGAAGAAGAGTGATCTTCTGATGCTTGACGTTGATCGTCTGAAGTCGGAGGTGGAAACTCTCCAAGCTCTCCAGGCTTCCCACCAGCGGTTGGAAACCGACTACAAGTCTCTCTTGGGAGACTTGAAGAAGCACGGCATTCGCCGTGGCGATGCGTCTCGTCCGAAGACGTAGACGATCGGTATGGTTTGAGTCTCCCAACGTAAAACGTTGGGTGGAGGCGCATGGCCGCGGGAATGTCTAAGGTATAGGCATTCCCTTTAACACCTTGGACCTTAAAGGGCCCAATGAATTTAGGGAGCAACTTCCGTGTAGGGAAGTTGCTTATTGCATGTGTAGGTAGATTAGTTGTAGATAACATAACTAATTCACCTTTTTCAAAAGAATTTGTGTTCTTCCGTCCATTTTTGTCTGCATTCTGCTTCTGCTTATCAAAAGCGGAAGCAAGCGCGTCTTTCACATAGCGTATTAGAGCTTGACGTTGTAATACGAATTCATCTACTGCTTTGTTAGCAGTGGATGGGCTGTTTTCAGTGTCAGCAGCCATTGCCGCCGACACGTATTCCGCATAAGCGGTTTCGGTTTGCGAAATTGCTTTTGTTTCTTCTGTGGTAACAGTAGAAAACTCTGGTTTTTCTTCACAAGTTGCAGCTGCAGCTTGTGCTTCGACTCGCTTAGAATTTGAGCGGGTCCCTCCCCCACTTAGATTTGGCGTACCGTCAAGTAAAGCCGGGGTTCGTGATGCCGTACGGCATTCACGTACAACGGTGTGTGCTTGGTATAAGCATGCACCGAGTTGTTTATTGCAAACTCAGTGAGTGGTAAGTAGTCACTCCACTGCTCGAAGGCATGTGCGTAGGAACGCAGCATGTCTCCGAGAACGCGGTTAACGCGCTCAGTTTGCCCATCCGTTTCCGGATGGTCCGCGGTTGACATCTTCAACTGCGTGCCCAGTAATGAGAACGTTTCTTGCCAGAAACGCCCTGTAAATCTTGGATCACGATCCGAGACTATGTTCTCCGGCATTCCGTGTAAACGGAATACCGTGTCAACGAATATCCGCGCCGTTTGCGCAGCGGTGACATTCGCTGACACTGCAGCAAGATGAACCATCTTACTGAAACGGTCTACAAAGACCACAATGCCTGTTTTCCGACTGTGATCAGCCGGAAGACCAAAGATAAAATCCATAGAAATGGACTTCCAACACTCTGTCGGAACCGGCAGAGATTGGAGGGGAGCCTGCGCGGACTGTGCGGGCTTGACGCGCTGGCAAATCTCGCAAGCGCGGACGTACTTACGTACCCATTTGTATTGGTTACGCCAGTAGAAATCGCGTGCGAGAGAAGCATACGTCTTCTCTCGACCTTGATGCCCCGAAATCGGTGCATCATGGTACTCAAACAAAAGTTGATGTTTGAGATCATCGTCGTTTGGAACGACAATACGGTTTACATCATCTTGGTCTGTGCTGTAAAGCAACAGACCATCGTGCAATTGATAGCGATGCACGCATGCGCGAAGGAACTCAGGAAGTTCCTTGCGTTTCCGATCTGATTGATCACTCAAGTAATCGATCAGTAGGCGAGTTTCCTCGTCGTTCTCGTACGCTTGGCGTATTTGTCGCACAAGCGGCGAAGACAGATCGGTGCAGCGTATCGCGTTTGCACTGGTTGCTTCGGTTACGGACGGTTTCGTCTCGTAATCGGGGCGTCGTGATAGCGCATCCGCTACCACGTTCAGCTTTCCCGGTTTGTATTCAACCGTGAAGTTGTATTCTGCAAAGAATGACAGCCAACGTGCCATTCTTTGAGAGATGTGTGGCGAATTCACGGCCGTGCGTAGTGACGCATGGTCCGTGTAAATCACGAAGGGTCTATCTCCTAAGAGATAGATCCTAAACTTCGCCAGTGCATACTTCATGGCAAGGAGTTCCTTGTCATGCACCGGATAGTTGCGTTCGGCTGGACGCAGCTGACGCGATTGGTAATAAATCACGCGATCACGATCATCGTGATCATGTTGCATCAAGGCGCAACCGATAGCAAAATCGCTCGCGTCGCAAACGACGTGAAACGGCCGCTCGTTGTCGGCGATTGCCAACACGGGAGCTTCAGTCAAGCTACGCTTGACTGCATCAAACGCATCTTGGTACTGGGTATTCCAGCGCCAATCGATATCTTTCTTCAATAATTGAGAAAGAGGTCGGATCAGACCGGCATAGTTGCACGAATATTTGTGCAAGTATGTCGCCAGTCTGAGGAACTTTCGAAGTTCCTTGACGTTAGTTGGCGGAGGCCATTCAACGATCACCCTGATCTTTTCTGGATCGGGGCGTACCCCATTCTTGCCTACAAAGCAGCCAAGAACGGGTATCTCGGGTGCACCAAAGGTGCACTTCTTTAAGTTCGCATAGAGCTTGTGCTTGCGCATAAGCTCTAGCACCTGACGTAGATGTTCTTTGTGAATATCTACATCAGTTTTGCCGTGTTCAGCCTTGCTATGGATGAACACATCATCAAAGTAACTCGGCGCGAACTCTCGCACCGGGCGCAATAGATGTGTGACGCATCTGTTGAAGGTAGCAGGGGCATTTCGAAGCCCCTGTGGCATCACGAGCCACTCCCAAAGCATACCGCTTGGAGTGCTTACAGCCGTGAGAGGAATGTCTTTCTCACGCATAAGGATTTGGTAGAAACCATCCCTTAAGTCGAGAGCACTGAAAACGGTGCTCCCGCTCATGCCATCTATGATGAAGTCTTTTCTCGGTATCGGCGTTTGCGCCGGTACCGTTGCTGCGTTCAGCTTGTTGAAAGCGTGAACGATTCTCCACCCACCAGTGGACTTCTTAACGCAAAAGGTGGGGCTGGAGTGCGGAGAGGTAGACTCTCGCACATGCCCTGCCTTACGACGAGTTTCGAAGAACTCATCGATTGCTTTTACTTGATCGCGCGGCAATGGCCATTGCCGCGTGACACAGTACTTTGTGCCGGGGACGAGATCGATTTCGTGTCTCGTTCCCTTATCCTTGGGAAGCTCACAAGGTACTTCTTCTGGGAATACGTCAGCGTATTTCCAAAGTACTTCGTAGTACGGAGAAGTCGCTTTAAGCGACTCCCAGCTCTGCGCTTCAAAGCGCTGGACTTTGGTCTGATCACTGGGAACAAGTTCGTTCTCAGTGTTCTTCCCATTGGGAACGAGTTCGTTCCCGCTGGCTTCCAATTGTAAAGTGGATATTCGCTCTCGAATATCCACAACCTCGTCAGATGCGACAATGACGCAGATCTGTTCGATCTGATCATCTCGCAAATTCTTTACGAACTTCTTCCAACTCAACGCTGGAAGGGCCATCAACCCTGAACTTAAGTTCGGAGGGTTGTCAAGTGTGAGAGACTGGGTAGCTAATCCGGTCCCTGTCTGCGTCAGGACGTTGATCGTCTCGACGGACACAGCTGCTAGGTCAGACGTATTTGTCCGATCTGTGACACGGTGATCATCACTCGTGCACAAGGCCTTCTCTTCATGGTGACCACTGTCTACCATGTTGTTCTCGCACTCTCGACTGTTCTTAGTCGTGAGTTCTTTATTATCGACACGGAAGTCATTTGCTTCCGTGACGGTTTCATTCTTTTCACGGTGGGTGTTTCCCACCGCGTGCGCATTCTCTCTACCACGACCGTCATCGGTTGTAGTTGTAACTTCAACACGGGGGTGCTTTGCACTCGTGTTGCACACGTTAGTGACGCGCAACGACTCGTTCGTCGCGCGTTCGCGTCCCTCTGGACTCTGATCAGCGGGTGTACCATCCGCTGATCTAGTCGGATTAGATCTGGTGGTGCCATCGCTATCCACCAGGCTATCTGACGCTGCGGTTGTATCATGAGATACAGCCGGATTACTCACAGGGTGATCAGATCCTGTGAGACCGCCGCAGTCGATCGACAGGTTAACCCAGTCGATCGTTGGTTGATGCTTGGACATCCAAGGGATGCCCAAGATGACATCGAACTTGTCGTCAAGATCGAGGACGATGTATTCATCCTCGAACGATAGTTCGTCTAACTCGAGGCGTGTTCGAATAACACGCTTCGTTATAGTCACGGTTCGCCTGTTGCTAACCGGACTGATAGCATGCTTCTTGGAGATTCAATCTCCTCGAAGTTCAACGACGTTAGTACTTCAGTTCTAACGAAATTGTTTGACGCTCCTGTGTCAAACAAAGCACGCATGGGGACATCGTTTCCATGTGGCCTAACTTCAAGGGTAATGAGAGGTTTCTCTTCACCCTGCACTCGTTGACAGGACATAGTCCCGTCCGGGGCTATTATTCTCACATGCCCGATGTCGGCATGCGAGATAACCCGTCCAGTAGGGCACCCCGCCCCTACTGGTTGTTCACGTTTTTTGCATCAACAGAGGGTTGCCCTGTTGATGTCGCTTGCCAGCAGACTGTCCAGTCCGCTGACTGCGTGGTGCCGGACGCGGCGCCATACATTCATGGGCGTAATGGCCCATTATCGCGCATCGATTGCAGCGAAGGAACTTTTTGTTTTTCGGTTGCCTCGGAGTCGAGGCGACCGCAACTGAGAGATCCATAGGTTCTGGACCTCCTCCGCTCGCATTGTAACGCGGATTCGGGTGTCTCGGGACGAAGTGCGAACTTCGTCTCGATTGGAAGTTTTGGTTATTGTTATTATTAACATGCTGTATTGGCGGCATGTTGAAATCGAAAGGCGCTTGCGCTTTCCGATTAACCCCAGCATGCGCTGCTGAGCGACGCATGCTGAACTCCTCCCGGATGCTTTGGTCTATAGCATCTGTCAGAGTCTTCGGGGGAACCCGGTAAAGACTCTGTTTGATGGGACCGTCATTCAGTCCCTTCATGAAGGCGGTGACCTGCATGGCAGGAGGCACCGGTTCATATACAATATTTGACAACAAATATTGTATTTTCTGAGCATACGCATGTAAGCTCAATTTGCCCTGCCTGAGTTCCATGAACTCTTCACGGCAGCTAAGTTCCATTTCTGGAGCTTCAAAGTTGTGCTTTAGCTCAGCTTTTAGTGACTGATATGTCAAAAACGCAGTTCCATCAGTGGATCTGCGGCTCATCGCCCATGCCCTGGCGCGACCGCCTAGGCATGTGGTGGCGAAATAAGCTTGTGACCGCGGGTCCACAATCTTCTGCGCAGTGATAGCATCCTCTACCTCTGCGAACCACCTGCGAAGAGGTTCGCCCCCTTCGCCAGTAAAGGGCGGAATCCGTGCCTTTACTACTTCAACGCTCGCATTGGATGCGGGCGCTGTTGTTGCCGCCGCCGTTTGGGAGCGCAATATGGCATTGCGCACCTGGGGGTCGACATACATTTTCTTGAAACGAGAAACCGTTTCTAGAGCATCCTCTGAGATTTTGCCTCGGAGGAGAGTGATGATTTCGGGCCCTATGGTCCGAATCATCTCCGTCACCGTCATTATAGCACTCGGTGCCCAGTTAGGAAAGTTTTCCATAACTAAGTCTTGCGCGAGCTGGCGCTCACGCTCACGTTCACTGGCTGTTGTCATTACAGCTAGTGGCTCTTAAACCTTCGAACTGCTAGTTAACTAGCGGAACGTATCAAAAGTGGTCGTTAGGACGGACCACAAAGTGCTACCAGGTGTAACAGGGCTGCTGTTACGCGGCTTACACTGTTAGTTTGCAATGAGGAAGCGTGCAAATTGTGTTGGACCAAATGTAATTTGGTCCTACTTAGTTTACTTTAAATAAACTCAGTTAAGAAAATAATCAATGTATTAATTATAATCGATTAAGTATATATATATAATGATATATATATACTGTGAGGTGTGAGTGCTAGAAGGTAAGTTTAAGAGTGAATATATTTATGAGTGGTTAAGAGCTAACTAGTATAATTAGACCTAGACTAATCATAGTAACATGTAGTATAAAACTGATCTAATGATATTTTTATCATTAGATGACTTGTCAGATTCAATTATATCAGAATCTGTTCTCAAAGGTGGATTATGACAACTTATAATCCAATGTTCACAATTTCATGTATTACGACTGAAATTGAACTGTGATATTTCTATTCAAATATCACTTATGTAATGGTACCCCATTACACTGTGAGTCCGACTGCTTTTGGAGGCGATCTCTCCCTTGGAGAAGGTCGGTCCTCTCACTTTCCACTCGGCTAATGCGGTCGCGGGATTGAAAGGTAGCCAGAACCTCCCGGACCCAGGATTCAACCGCTTGCTGACTAGCCAGCCGGGCGGTTGCAGCCAACTCGGTGTTGGCTTGCTCTAGGCTGGCTACGTGAGTGGTTAGCGCAGCGACTTGAGCTTGCAGGGCAGCCACGTCGGGCTGCCCTGGGCGATGCGCTGGACCGGCCGGATGGGCATCCGGGCCTATGGCCGATGGCTAAGTGTTGGCCGGGGAGTGGCCCGGCATGAGAGCAATGGGGGCGTTGTCACGTTCAGACATAGGGGCGGCGAAAGTCTAAGTGTGGGAGATGTGATGAGCGCGTGCCTCAACCATTGTGCGGCTGCGACAAGGCTCAGGGGCGGCTGTGGTGAATGGCTCCAGAAGTTAACGGACTAATGATGATGGATGCCCGCACCGGATTGGCTGAAATGTCGATGCCCAGGCCGGTCAATAAGAAGACGCGATCTGGGAGTTGCCAGGCGCACTTGCAAGCGGCCGGGCGGCGCCAGGCTGGAAATCAGACCGGTGGACATGACAAGGAGCGTGGATGGTCGAACAGGCGGGCTGAGCAGACGGGAGGACCTCGGATGGCGAACGGCCGAGGCGCGGATGGTGAACGGCCGAGGCGCGGATGGCGGACGGCCGAGGCGCGGGTGGTTTGGAAGGTATGAGTGAAAGGAGCCTGAAGGAAGATGATTGTTCCAGTGGATGAAGGAGGCACCCGGATCGGACGAGAAGCCGCCAAGGAATTGCTAGCGCCAGCGGCCGAGAAGCGCGGATGGGTGCCTATCCGGCCGAGCCGGCCGGGTACAATGTACCATTTGGACTGGTACCAGGTAGGTTCGGTGTACCGGCCGGGTTGGTACCATCTGGAGGATGTACCGTCCAGGCGGGTACACAAAGTCGGAGTTAGCTGGGGTACTTTGGGTAAGGCACATGACTGGACAGCCGTGTTATTTGGGGTAGGTTACACAAAGGCAGTATTGGATATAGGATAAATCAGTATACGTTTCGCTTTCTTAGACACAAGTCGCTTTTATTGGTTCACGGCAGAGGGCTAACAAGGTCCCCTCTTGCTGTTATTGGTTTGCCCGGGGAAGGTTAAGTTAACCCACCGGAAGTCCCCTGACCGGGAGTCGCGGCGACTTCGTATACTCACCTCAAGTCGCCCGTGTTTTGAACACGGTATTAAGTATTGGGAAGTGGTGACATTTTGGCCTTCTGTGGAAGAGTGTGGAGTTATATCTACCTTACGTACACATTTGGATTCGCCCTTCATTGTTATTGGTTTAGCTGGCCGATTGATTATTCTCGGTCCAGCCGGCACTATACAAACTTCAAGTGTCTTATTGGTTTAGCTGGCCGATCGACTATTCTCGGCCCAGCCGGCACTATACAAAGTTCAAGTGTATTGCCAGACGAGCTCCCCGGTGACGATTTCCGCCCAGGAGCTACCCCTAGTCCTAACCCTCATCTCCCTATTGGACGGATTTACACTTTTCGCCCTAGGGTCCACCAGGAGAGCAAACCACCCAGTACTGACGGGTACACAAGGTGAGCTTTCAACATGCAACATCCGAGCAGTCACGATCAAGCGGATGGAAGTGATCGATCTAGCCGGCCGGATTCCGGATCGGATCACGAATCGGATGGACGGAGTACCCCCTCCGATAGTCAGTCGTCTGCGACCCCCGTGGGTGTTCGCGTCTCAGGAAGATTTTCTGAGTGCGACTACACCACAGAACGAAATCAAACACGTGGGCAAACAAGAAAATTGGCCTAGATACATATTTGAAAATGCAGCAAGTACAGCAGGAGGAAGTTAATAAGCCTGCTACTATGACACAAGTAAAAATTGAAGCAAAGCCAAGACGAGTGACACCTTTGAAGACGTGGGTATCAGAGATCATGCTTCAGCAGACTCGTGTCGATACCGTGGTGGATTTTTTTCTAGCGCTGGATTGATAAATCTCCAATAATTACCACCCTTGCCGAAGCAACTGAAGATGTGTGTGGCTGGTGTGTGTTCAAATTGGCAATGCGTAGTGAATTTCGACGTGATTGCAGGAAGTGAAGGCTTTGTGGGATGGGCTAGGGTATTACCGGCGTGCTGAGATGTTGGACGCTGGTGCGAAATACGAGGTGAAGAATTATAAAGGCGAGCTTCCACCGACAGTTGACCAATTACTAGCGATTCCTAGTATCGGATAATACACGGCAGGTTTGAAAAAAGAGCAAACTCTTTTGATCTGGTGATGATGAACGTGATTGCAATATTTTGTACGATAGGAGCAATCGCGTCGAATGCCTTTGGTCAAGGCGAGCCTTTAGTAGACGGTAATGTAATTAGAGTAATGGCACGAATGCGAGCTATACGAGCGGATCCGAACAACAAACAACTCGTGGAAGGCCGCTGATGAACTTGTCGGTGGGTGCGATCGCCCAGGAGCGTTGAACCAGGCACTGATATAATTGTGGGTATATGTATAGAGACAACTCGATCTTCTAGATGAAACTTTAGCGCTTCGTCAAGTAGTCCAAAATTCGTGAGTGTTTTCTTAATGCGATCCATCGCCGCGTCTTCATCAGCAGCGCGGACCAAACAATAGACAAATCATCGGGTATACTTTAGCAGAGCTTGCGGTAGATGAACACCAAGATATCCAGTTGCTCCAGTCAGAAAAAGATTCCGTGGATGCAACCCGACCATTTCCACGCGGTAACGACTTTAACCAGATTTGCGGGTGGCTGAATGATAAAATGGATGCACCCAAAACAGCTTGTAGCGGTAAAACCACGGTTTTCTCTGTCTTGTTGGGTGCCAAATCGATGCTTCCACTAGTGCCACCAAGGGAATGGTCGACCCGCCAAACGATAGCACACAGTTCAGGCAAAGACAAAATGTCTGCCAGGGTCAGCTGAACGCCAAACGTGTCATGAATACTAGAGACCAAGCGTGTCGAAAGTAAACTGTGACCACCCACATTAAATAAACTTGCTTCACGATGTAAACAGGTGTCGCTTTCGAGACGAAGAAGATTCGACCAGATGGAAGAAAATCTCTTCTCTGCTGCTGTCTGCTCCGGGCGATTTAAGTACCCGATAGGACAGTCTGAGCATAGAGGGTTCTACATGAGCAGCAAACATTCTTCATAACGATTTTCACCCGCAGAAATGCTTGCGCCACGTTTACTACCTTGACCAACGATCGACCCAGGGACTCAGTACTTAAATTTTGTACCCTTAAATTTTGCTATCACATTTGAATTGATGCATTTACCTTATTTTAAAATCTTATAAAATATGTACCTAATTTCGTACAAGCTCTTACCTTATTATGATTGTGTAACGTTTTGATTTTAGCGAATGCCCGTAACGCACAAGCAAGGGCAAAAACCCATACAAATTTGTTTTTAGGTGGCCGCACTTTTCCGTTCTTTTCGGTAGTTATGCAGACATATTTGGAAACCGTGGTAAAGAACGTTGAGCAACAAGTGGGGCAACATCTACGATATGAATACCTCATATAACTATAGAAGCCTAGCGACCGACGTCATTTTATTGACGAGACTCCTGGTTGATTTTACGGATCACGCCTTCAATTTAATCTGAGTTAGGAGTAATAGAGGAAAATTAACGATTTGGGGACTGTAGAACGAAACTCTTAACAATTTGGTAACCATCCTCAAAATATTAGGGGGGGCAAACATGGTTTAAAGCTTTAAAATTTTAAAGTAAAACTACTGCGCCGCGTGTGGCGAATGGCTAGATTTTTTCTTCAACTTCGGAGCGTAAAATCCCACGAACGCTCTCTTTCGTTCTACCCTTCGCACCGTTCTTTAAAACTATTTCTTCCATCTCCAACAGGCCTCCTAAACGTATTGCTCCCGAGCATGCCCCTCTTGCTAAAAAAAGGAGAAGTAATCCCCGTTCTTGGCCCAACAACGGGGATGTCACCCGTCTTCCTTCTGGCGAGGAAGTGGTCCATGCAGAACTTGATCGACTGGCGATTTGCCGGGACAATTACCACTGGTAAGAAGCACAGTTGCAGCATTGCCTTGCATTTTCTAATTATCATTTTTATTATTTGCTGGCGGGCTGACGCTTCCGTGAATGCTGAGGTAGCGACAAAAGAAGCGTGGTGCTCCGAAGTCGTCACCTTGTCGATGCAGCATTTTATTACCGATAGCAAAATTTAAGACGTTCGGTTAAAGATCTCATGCAGCATTTTATTACCGATAGCAAAATTTAAGACGTTCGGTTAAAGGTCGGCGACTTTTTTTCCAGCTAGGACTGGTTGGCTCACACTGAGCAAATTGTCATCTACAGCGGCAGTGACGAAAATATAATTACTGGTACGAAAAGACCTTTTTCGCCGTTCTGATTCAATGTAGACACTCAATAATAAGCAGGTGCTCGCAAATATACGACCTATACGAAGATCCCCCAACCCAGGACATTCAAAGATTGCTCGAAAAGACTCATTTCATCCACTGTAGTAATAATTGACCTTTAACTATTACCTACTATCTATGTCTGGATTCGTTAGACTAATTTCAGCTCAGAAAACTCGTCGAAGGGTTTGCTTCAGGATTTTGTGGTGGAGCCGATTAGCAGATCCAGAACGGAAGTCTTGGGAAGAACTCGGATTCCCACTGACCCGGACGACCAATTATCGGAGGGGGTACTCCGTTGATCCTGGTCAACTTCAGGATCGGACAAGTCATCATTAGAATGACTGACCCGATCGTCCCGGTCTTCCGACCGGTCATCAAGTACAACCTATTCTATTTTTAGCTTCATCTCACCTTGTGTACCCATTGATATTCGGTGGTTTCACTCATTAAGGTGGGCTCTAGATGATGAACGCTTTCCCGATCAGGTCGGGGAAGTGCCTACTATGCGACAGGGTTGTTCTCCGGTGAAAATCTTAACCGGAGGACAGAAAAAGTGTGGTACTGCGTATAAGTACCGTAAAGGTCAGGTCGGTTTTCTTCAACTGATCGGATCAACCAATAAAACGAGATATAACCAAAAATCACGTAAAATTACGATATAGTCACGACCTTCCACAGTAGAACCACAACTTTATCTCCACAAAACCTTTTCAGTTGATATAACGTGTTCAAAACACGGGGCATGAGAGTGAGTGTTGAAAACCTAAAACAATACCGTCGGGGGACTTCCTGTGAGCCATAAAGTCTCTATGTGCGTCTTAACCGGGAATTTAGTTGAGCTAGAGGGGCCTTGTTTACTATATTCTCCCAATGACCGCCGATACGTGGCGGAGCGACTCTTTGCTTAGGGGTTAAATCCAATCCTATTTTTTCAATGTAATATCTAATACCTAATGTACCGTACATCAACCTATGTGACTTACCTAATACTTCGATCTTGATCGTCCTATGACATGGTTTGGTCGGTATCACCTTCAGACCGATCTTCAGCTGATCTTCAACCTAGTCTGATCTTGTCAGTACCCTCTTCAACTGAACTTCAGCCGATCTTCAACCTAATCTGACCTTACCCTCAACCGATCTTGAGCTGATATGACCTGGTCCGCCAATTCCGGATCTGGAGTCGGCGTTTAGATTTGATCTCAAGCCGACTTCTGGGGCTGGCACAGAACCGACCTCGATTAAACTCCTTGTAGTCAGTTTTTGAGGCCGACTGAGACCGACTCGGGTTTCGTTAAGCTGACTGATACCAGCTCAGGTTGACTTGGGGTTGGCTTGAGATCGGCTCGCGATCGGCTTGTCTGACTGATCTGAAACCAACTTCTGAAGCTGACACGTACTCAACCTTGCGGGATCGGCTTTTTGTCGCGTCTTGAGCCCGACTTGGGCTGACTTCTTGACGCCGATCGGGACCGGTTTGAGTTGCCTTTCGAAGCCGACTTCGACTTACTTTAATTCGTTCTAGACAAATCTATGCTATATACCGTGGCCGCTTTCACTCCCTTAGACCACCATATCTTGAGACTGGACCAGCAAATTCAATCGATTAACCAAACGTCACAATCATCTGACTATTCGGATCACTAATACTTAACCTCGATATCACGTGGGCAACATAACTCCATCACATCCCATGTATTGAATCAACCGTAAACATACTTCGTCGCTTATATATCGGCCAGTCCGACTTCTAAATCGACCCGGTCTAATATCCGAACATCCATAGATTGTCGTGATACTTAACCAATCCACTTCACGCATCATAAGGCGTGCTAACGGCGACCTCCATACTTATCCCGCATTTTCTATTTAACACGTTATTGCACGTACCATCCGAAGTTAGATCAACATGTCAACCTGACAACCGTTGCATCCTGCCCATTCATGATGGGTGCCGTCGCGACCACGAATCAGCGTTGAGATGTGGGCCACTTATATCTAAATTTATTTAATCTGCTTTACCACAGCCACCCCTGAGCGACTGCGGTCCGACTCACCTCATATCAGATCTTTCCAGCTAACGATCATGGTCGATTCGACTCTGGCTTCTGGCCCTCTTCCGACTTCTTTGCCGGATCTTCCGGCGGGTACCTCTTCGCCTCCGTCAAGTTTCGGCTTGTCGATCTCGGTAACTTTGGTCACAACATCTGCGGTTGACTATTACCCACCGATAACATCCATGGTCGATCCTAACTTGTGTCCGCCACTCATCATCCGGTATGCCTCGAATCGGGCCCTCCATTATCGCAAACAGCTGACACTTTTGGTCGAGGCGACCGGCCCACTCGTATTGGGTTTAGCGGACGCCGGTTGCTGCGGGAAGCTCCTCAGGATGTGGTTATTGAACTGACTTCGCTATCCGAGACCAATCAGACGCTCCGGACCAATTTATCTGGCCACCAGATCGAACTTGAGCGACGAGCGCGCGACATTGACCATCTGAAGTCACTACCCCACCGGGCCGCAATCGCTGATTGCCGGTCCCACGATGTTGCCGGACAACTGGAAATTATGCGTGCAGACTATGATCATCTAAAGGACGCTCGTTCCGATTTGGTCCGAGACCGATCGAACATGGAACACCATATTCAACTGTTGACAGCGGAGCACGATTGTCTATCCGCCGACCTCACTAGTGTGCAGACTCCGAACGAGGCTGAACAGTTTGAGACGGTTAAATCCATGCAGTCCATGGTCCAACCCTGTGCGTCACCGCCCTCGATCAAGGTACATTTTGTTTTCGTTTTATTCCATTTCATGTACATAATGGAACACACATTTGTTCCTTTAGATCAACAAAATCAAATTTTTCCAGAAATCGATGGTAACGATAATAACGCTCACAACGATTTGAAACTCATCGTCGTGACCAACTGATTCAAGAGCGAGTTATTGTGGTCCAGGAAGTGAATCGTCTTGATGAACAGGTTCGGCATACTGATGAGCATGTCGACTTCTTCGTGTCCCAGTACACGAGCTGACTGGCCAGGGCTATAGAAACGTCTTTATGACTTCCGGAAGAAGGCCGAAAATTTCCGGTAAGAGCTGCCTTTTTTAAGGCCAACTTGAAACCTTTAAGCTGAAAGAGAACAATTGGACTTACCACCTCACGAAGCTGCAGACTGCTGTATACAATATGGTCCAGCGGTGGGCTGATCCGAATGTCGACTCGGCATCGTTTAAACAGGCTCTGGATAATTTTCAGAACTACTTGATGTCCTCAAACCAAACCCGGACGAACAATCTGGCCAACCTCCTGAGTCACGTCAACCTTTGCAGAGTTTTTCACCGGCCACCCTTTCACCAGGTGACGCACGACTCAGTCAGGTTTTGGCTGACGTACAAGATCTATCTCCTTTTAGCCCGCTTGATTTTCTCCCAGCATTTCATCACGGTCTTGCGCCAACTGGTTTGGCTACTGGCAAGCTGGGCGGAAATTCCATTTGTACGCCGACTCCTGCCAGACGTCCGCGACTCTCTGATCCCTGTTTTGTCGATACGGGTTCTGACGATTCTACCGACTTGGAAGAACAAACCCTGACAGGTTTAGATAAACCGCGGAGCATTGACTGGCAGACTTTAAAGCCAAATTCGGCGAAACCGATCTTGTCCCGTCAGGGCTTTGATTTGAAGCTTTTGGACGATGATAAAGGGGTTGAGGTAAAAGAGAAGCGGTCTGCACCGATGAGGCAGTCAATCATCCGACGGAGTTTCTCCGTCCACCGGTCAACTTGCTCCTCATTCCGGATACTTCATTCCCGGCTTCTCTTTTATTGTTAAGAAGAATGATTACAGTTGTGATCCAAACAAAGCATATCATTGATCTTTATTTCATTTCGAAGGCCCAGCGGACGCAGTTCAGCTTGAGCCTCGCATGCCTTGGTAGGCAGCTGTGGAGGTTGACCCCAAAAGGGCTTGAAAGCCAAAGTATGACTTGTGAACGTGACCGGACAGTGCACTCCATCATGGTCTTAAACTAGGGCAGCTGATATTGCACATTTTCTCGCGTACAAAATCACCACCGCGATTTTCTCCGGATAGAATTTTTTTGAACCAGAGTCGAAACCATCTTCGCTTTCAACAAACTATATACAGCCATGGCACGCTCCATGTCATTCTCCGACCCGGATGGAGTCTGATCAACTGAAGGGTCGGCTTCATAAGTCGACTTAATCGACCTGGCTTCGTGGTAGGCGTTGGATGGCAGCGCTTCTAACCGATCACGTTCTTGTACCTCTTTTAATTCGTATAATATAGCGGCGTACACTTAAAGATCTTCAATGAATCGGCTATAGTAGTTCAGACTACCGAGAAAAGACTACAATGCCTTTAGTGATCTGGGAAACGGTAGGATGCTGAGCGCACCAAGATCCTTCGAGATTGTCTCCAAACCCTGGATCGATACATTATGTCCCAAATAGGCGACTTGGGTCTGACCCCAGAAACACTAGACCACGCTGATAAAAGATTCCATCGTTCGTAGGTCACAATTAATCGTTCAACCTTGTCACATAGAATATCTCACGACATGGCCGTAACGAGGATGTCGTCTACATATGGTCGTCTTTCGATAACGCCGATGGTTTCTGGTCTTCATCTGGTTCGCCTTCCGTGAACACAACATGACGTTCGGTGATTTCCCGGTCGGCGCTGATCTAGAAATATCCATAGCGGTCATTACCAATCAACCTCTGACAAATCTGTAGGGCGTTCGTTGCATCCGATTCTATTCGAAGAGGCTGAAAGGTGTGACAAACGCTGATATTTCACGAGTCTGGTCGGTCATCGAAACAACCTTGAAACCACTTGCCATGTCCAACGAACAGAACCGTAAGACTTTATCCAAATGATCGAGTAAATCATTGATCAAAGGCATTGGATAGATCATCAGCTTCGTGAGTCTGTTGACCATCCTATAATCAATGCAGAGTCAGGTATAAACTCCGTTCTTCTTTATCAAGATCGCAATCGGTGATACCCACTGCGATGTCGAAGGTCGAATAATCTTTGTACCTAACAAGCCTTTGGTAAGGTCAGACAACCGTTCCCAAATTTGTGGTGCAACCTTACGGTAACGTTGGTCAATCGGTCTAGTGCCCCTAATTTAATGTCACAAACAGCTCCATACGCGGCAAGGGGTGTGATGTTACCCTTTCAGATCAACAAATGTATCTTTTTCCAGATGATTCTTTTGAGCTGATCAATCCGTTCTGGAGTATTTACGTCCGGGTCACCGACTTGTAGATCGTCCAGCGTGACTTCTGGTATTGTGGTGGATCCGATTTCCAAATCCAGGACGGATGTATTGGGTGGAATCCGGATACCCACTGGCCCGGACGACCAACTATCGGAGGGGGTACTCCGTTGATCCTGATCGCCATCAGAATCGGATGAATCACCACTATGGTGACTGATCCGATCCTCCCGGTCATCCGACCGGTCATCATGTGCGATAGAATCCATACTTAACTTCATCTCACCTTGTGTACCCATTGATCGGGTGTGGTTACACTCACTCAGGTGGACTCGGTGACGAAAACGACGATCTTGATCAGGTCGTAGGGGATGACCTTCTCGAGACGGGGGTGTCCTCGGGTGGAAATCTTCACCGGAGAACGGGTTGGGGTCGATACTTAATCAGTATCTAGGCACTGATCAGGAAAGTTCGTCTGATCAGGCCAGCCAATGAGAGAGAGATAAGAGAAACCAAGAAAACGCGATCAAACCACGATCTTCCACAGTAATCCACAAACGTTATCTCCACAAAACCTTTCCAATAATTGACGTGTTCCAAACACGTGCGCGTGGGGGTGAGGTTTGATAACCTAAACAAAACCCGTCGGGGGCCTTCCGGTAAGCCAAAATGCGTCTAAGCGCGTCTTAACCGGGAATTAAGTTGAGCAAGAGGGGACTAGTTAACCCTGTGCTCCCAATGACCGCAACACGTGGCGGAGCGACTCTTTGCTTAGGGGGAAATCAAACCCTCGTGAGGGTGTTTAAATCCCGTCGTGGACTTCCGTCGAGCCAAAGTGCGACTATGCGCGTCTCGTCCGGGAATAAATGAACGGGGGGAGCCTTGTTAGCCCCCCGTTTCCAAAAGTAGCACCAAGTGGTGTAGTAAAGCGATCAGAAAATGTTGAGAACGAAGTGGACCACACATGGCCGTTGATTGGTGATGATGGAACACCCATCAACATATGACGGTTGATGGGTAGGAAAGGCTGATCACAGTTACGATGAAAATGTGGCAGACAACGGGTATTCGCGATGTGAAGAAATCAGCCAAGTATTGTCACTACGCCCAGTCCCAGACACTGATGGAACGATGGAGATCACGATCGTTATCACAATTACGAAGTGGAGTTCTCGTGGATGTAAAACGAGGTGAGCAACTGTTGACATGACGTGTCAGGGACAGCCGTCTAGCCGATCTATGAACGGTATAGTGGTTGAAGTTGATCATGACACGAAGTTACGGCTTGATCGGCCGATTATGCCCGATAAATGAAGATTAGATGTGGAATGAAGTCGGGCATGTGGAGTGACAGGTTGTGTGAGTGATGATAACCGATGGACTTGTCCGAGGATGACGTGACAAGGCCTGATCAGGCCCGATCAGCCGAGATCGGTGTTATATGGTTGTCCCGACAAGGTATGAAGGTCGGAAGTGTGGCTGAACAGATGAATAAAGTCGTTGCGATGGTGACTCAGAGGGTTACTGAGGCGATCAAGGGTTGATCGCCCTGATCACTGCCTGATCACTCGGCTGATCGCTATGCCGATCGTGATCGGGGCTGATCAGCCTCAAACCGGCGTTCAAATGCGAAGGCAAGGAGAGTTCTCGGTTAAATCGGGCCGGATACGAAGTGGACAAGTGTCATAGGAGCAGATCTCAAGTGGTTTCAAAGTCGTTTATCGAAGATCGGGATGGGTTGAAGATCTTTATAGGAGTCGGGTCGTGATCAGGGCAGAAGTGGTACAGATCAGCTTGAAGGTGCAGCTAGGATGGGCAAGGTGGTGCTATGCAACCGTGCGACGAAGTGAACAGGTTCGAAGTATAAATCAGGCATGAGTTGGTGTATGGTACACTAGGTATAGGACATTGCATATATAATAACAGGTTTTGATTTTCCCCCTAAGCAAAGAGTCGCTCCGCCACGTGTTGCGGTCATTGGGAGCACAGGGTTGATTAGTCCCCTCTTGCTCAACTTATTCCCGGTTAAGACGCGCTTAGACGCATTTTGGCTTACCGGAAGACCCCCGACGGGTTTGTTTAGGTGATCGAACCTCACCCTCAACGCACACGTGTTTGGAACACGTTATAATATTGGTAAAGGTTTTGTGGAGATAACGTTTGTGGATTACTGTGGAAGATCGTGGATTGATCGCGTTTTCTTGGTTTCGTTATATCTCTCTCTTATTGGCTGGCCTGATCAGACGAACTTTCCTGATCAGTGCCTAGATACTGATTAAGTATCGACCCCAACCCGTTCTCCGGTGAAGATTTCCACCCGAGGACACCCCCCGTCTCGAGAAGGTCATCCCCTCCGACCTGATCAAGATCATCGTTTTCGTCACCGAGTCCACCTAAGTGAGTGTAACCACCCCCGATCAACGGGTACACAAGGTGAGATGAAGTTAAATATGGATCCTGACGCGCATGAAGACCGGTCAGATGACCGGGGGGATCAGATCAGTCACCACAATGGTGATTCATCTGGTTCTGATGCTGATCAGGATCAACGGAGTACCCCCTCCGGTAGTTAGTCGTCCGGGCCAGTGGGTATCCGGATTCCTTCCAAAACTTCGGTCATGGATTTGGAAATCGGTTCCACCACAATGGTGCGCGTGCCCGGATCCGAACCAGTGTTATCACCGTGATTCCTTTGATGATGAAAAAGATGTGAAAATCAGAGCGGGGGAAACTTTTTCGGGTGCATTAGAGAAAGGCGTATCGCCTCCGATGCTGTCCATTTCGAAAGGAAGCAATGATCGACCTGGTCTGGTGGAGTGCCAGGTCAAGATTAAAGATAAAAAAACTCCCCATATGGCCCCGATCGGGGGCGATCTGGGTTATAGTAAAGTTGACTGTAACCCAGGAAAAGATCGAGGTGTTAACCTTGATCCTATGCATAAGAAGAAAATGGAAAAAGACAGAAAAAACATGGGGGCGGATCAGTGTGATCCACCTAAAAAATATGTGAAACCTAAACCGAAGATCTTCGAGGAAGACGAAGAGAAGATCGAACCAGCCGAGAAGACCACTGTCCAAGATGTGGAACGACTGTTCTATCTTCGAGAGTTTCACAAGTTCCTGGCTACCAACCGAGTGATGAAGATCATTAAACCTAAGATCATCGGGAAGCTTGAAGGTCGGGCGACCAGGCCGGTGATCACAGGCAGTCAACTTGATCTGATCAGGAACCTCTTGGCGCAGATCGACGAAGTTGGCTTCACTACTGGTGCTTTCGACGCGAATATGCTGTTCGATCTGGACCAAGGGACGATCAGAGAAGCTATGACAACTCTGTATGATCACCTTGCCTCGTTACTAGGGGCGAACCCAGTGGTCCAGTCGCCGATCGCGGATCCTTCACACCGATCACAGTTGGTTGAATATCCTATGGATATTGAGTCGATATATCAATCGTCATCACAATCTGGAGCGGCCTCCACCGACTCCTCGGTTGGGATCACACGTATGACGTTGGGCCCGAAAGGGATTAAGCAGATCGACCCCAAGATCGAGTCGCAGAACAGGAAAAGGAAGCCTGAACCTGGTCGAGTCGGATCGGACGATAGTTTTGAAGATGCTCAAGAAGTTCCACAGAACAATCCGACTCCCAGCAGTGACCCTACCAACATGCCGGAGGTCCCAGAACAAATGAGAACCATGTTCGCGACTATGATGAACCGATTTGCGAGTGAACAATATGGATTACCTCAGTACACACCTGGGCAAGGACAACCATGGCGATCAGCATCGAACATGAATCAATCCGCTGAGAAACCGGTCAAGAAACCCGTGGACGTGGATATGGAATCGGTCCGATCAGCCGGAATTGTTCGATCGATATGCCAGGCCGGTCACCAAGATCGATTTCACAGATCACCCTCACGTAGTGATGTGGACATGGAGTCAGAAGGCGAGATCAGTCAGCATTTCGATCCGGATGATCTGGACATTGAGATGTCTCGAAGGGCGAATATGGCCTCCGCGCAGGCATTTGACAGTTATTCCGGAACGATCACCCGAGTGCGAATGTCCGCGATCTCGGAATTGAAAGATGTACCGGCAAGGATATGGATGGTGATCAGGCCAGAGCTTGGTTGAGTCAGACTAAATCAGCTTTTCTGAGAAACAAGACACCGGAAGGTGAAAGATGTCTGATCTTCGCTGATCTAATGAAAGGTCCGTCAAGAACTGGCTTAAACAGCTGAGTAGAGAAGTGGCCTCGTTTGTGTGAAGATTTTGAAGAACAGTATTGCAACTCGGGGGTGTCTGTCGCTAGACAGTACTACCACATGAAGAAAAGATCCGACGAGACGCCGATCGAGTACTTACATCGGCTGAATGTTGCTGGTCTACGCGCGAAAATGCCGATCAAGGACCCACGACACCCGGATATAGCCCGCGAGCATGTCGAACACTTCATTGGTACTCTGGATAATCGCGATCTGGCTGATCAGCTAACCCTGCTCCGTATAAAGGACTCAGAGCAACTGGAACTGACTCTGAGGACGCTGCAGCGAGCCAAAAGTCGACAGCCCAAGGTCGAGGTAGGATCGAACCGGTACCGGTCAAAGCCACACCCTGATCAGGGCAAGATACCGGCAGCACGACCAGCCAGAGCAATTCGGATGATCACGAAGAAATCAGACAGTTCAGGTTCGGAAGAGGAAAGTGGTCAGTCAAGTCTGAGCTCGGACGAGGAACAGTATCGTCATATCTTTACGACGGAGCCAGTGTATCGCCCGAGATCATCGGCTAATGGCATGGATGGACGGAAACCTGGTGGTATTCAACCTGATCAGGACCGATCTCGTAAGAAATGTGTGCATTGTGGGTCGACCAAACATGGAGATCGTGATTGTTGGAAAAGAATTACGTGTGGAAAATGTGATCGTAAAGGTCACCCTTCTGATCATTGCTTTTTCGTATGCAAGACCTGTGGGAAGCTTCATGACGCCGGCGCCTGCCCTATTGAAGAATTTTTTAATCTGATGCGCAAGTGGTATGTGCCGACTAAACATGCTGGTATGCTTCCACCAGATGTCGAGAAGATGTTAAACTAGATCGCTCGCCAGGTTGGAATCTGGTTCGAGCCAAGCGATCTACGTTCTGCATTTATGCATATGTCGGTAGCGGAGATAAGTTTGAGGAAAAGAAGATAACCGACAATACATGTTCTAATTCAAATTGCATCGATCGGTGTCCGATCTACAGTCTCAGAGTGGATGAATATTCCCGATCGGACGTGATCATGGAGTTGGATCTACTGCCCGGTGAATCCCGAGGATACTGGAAGTATCACTCTCCCGACAAGTGGTTTAAACAGGCAAAAGCTAATGGAAAGATCAACAATGAAAAAGCCACTATTCTATTTGACTCTGGGGCAGAAGTCTCGATCATCGACTCCGCCTTTGCTCGTAAGGTGGGATGTCGTATAGACAGTACCCAGAGGCAGGAATGTGTTGGGATCGGCGAGAGTTCATATATGACGGAAGGACGATCACGTGTTAAGATCACCTTGGCAGGATCCCTGGTCTACTATTTTAACGCTTGGGTGGGCCGGCTAGCCGGTCAAGACGCAATACTGGGAATGGATTTTATGGTACCAGCCGGTATACGACTTGATCTGTCTCATGGAACCCTGACTCTGCCAGATGAAGTGCAGATTCAGTTATCCGGCCGACGACCTTTATATGGTACTCATGTACGGATGCTAAAAATGGGTCAGTACGAGAACATCGGGGTGTCCCGATCAGTCGATGTCATGATTCGGCCGAGCGATCGGCAACAGAAATTGTGGCTAACCCGTGGTGAACGATGGGTACCAACGTTCGTTAAAGGTATCGGCAGATCAAGTTACATCAGGGTCACGAATATATCCGATCAGCCGCTGATCGTCCACGAAGACATGATCTTAGGGATGTGGCTACCCGAAGGGAAAGTACCTCGACAGATCGGGTATGTCTCAGTGGGATCACGAAGATATATTGAATGGCAGAATCTGGCTTATCAAGCCACCACGGACCTGATCAGTGACGAAGACTTAGCGGATGAAGATACTTCACCTATGGTCGAGAAGCCGGAATATCCTACGCCGACCAAGCTGCTGATCAGGAGACCACCGATCGAAGCGACAGGGGAAAACCGGGTCAAAGAAGGTCCACAGATATTGAGTATTATTAGGCCCGGCTCACCGAAAACAACGGACCCAGAAAGCGGAAATGACAGTGAGGAGTTCAAGAACGATCATGAGAAGGAAAAGGAGGATGAATCTGCCGAAGTCATTACGGAGGAAGGTGAACCCGAAGTAGACCATAAGTCGAGTGACTTACAAGGAGCGACTCGGGACGACACCGATCAGAAAAAGGCTGATCAGGTGGACGAACAAGTGTGTATACATGAAGGTGGCGATCAGTACATTGGAGGTATCGAGAAGCAGATGGCCGTTTTACCGGACGTATCGCCCAATATGCCAGAAGTCACCATAGAAGTTCTACAGGTCAGTGATCCCGAAGTGAACACGCCCGAGCAGATCGATCAGCTAAAGAAGATCATCTGGAAAAGACGCCACTTACTGATGGGGAAGAGTAGTGCCCTACCCCCAGCTTCTTACGGAGCTGTTTGTGATATAGACGTGGGAAATGCGAGGCCGATCGCTTAACGTTGTCGTAAAGTTGCACCTCAATACCGGGAAAGTAATACGATTTGATCAAGGGTTTGTTGAGTACAAAAATCATCCGACCGTCAACATCGCAGTGGGCATCACCGATAGTGATCGTGATAAAGAAGAATGGGGTTGATATTCGATTGTGTATCGACTATAGAATGGTGAATCGCCTCACGAAGTTGATGGTCTATCCGATGCCCCTGATCAACGATTTATTAGAAGATCTGGATAAAGTTTTATGGTTTTGTTCGCTGGATATGGCTAGTGGTTTCTGGGTGGTTTCGATGACTGATCGCGCTCGAGAGATCTCAGCTTTCGTTACACCTTTCGGACTTTTCGAATGGAATCGGATGCCGTTTGGATTAAAGAATGCCCCACAGATCTACCAGAGGCGGATCGACAATGCTCTCTATGGATATTTCTAGATCAGTTCTGATCGGGAAGCCACCGATATACATGATGTGTTTACGGAAGGTGAACCAGACCAAGATCATGGCCGATCAGTGTTGGGAAGGCGATCATACATAGATGACATCTTGGTCACAGCAACATCCTGGGATATGCTATGCGATAAGGTCGAACGACTCCTGAACACCTGCGAGCGCTGGAATTTATCGATCAGTGTGGTCAAGAGTTTCTGGGGTCAACCCAAGGTCGCTTACCTCGGCCATAACGTGTCAATCCAAGGTTTGGAGGCAAACCCGAAGGATCTGGCCGCCCTCAGCAACTTACCTTTTCCCCGATCACTGAAGGCCATGCAATCCTTCCTCGGATCTCTGAATTATTATAGCCGATTTATCGAAGACTTCTCGATTTACGCCGCTATACTATATGAACTGAAGGAAGTGGATTATCATGGGCTACGAGAACGTGATCGGGTAGGAAGATCACCGATTGAGACTGATCGCGACGTTTAAGTCACTGAAATGGATCTCAAGACTAGATCACTGATCGATCGAACTGATCCAGGGTCAGAGGACGATATGAAGCGAGCTATGGTAGCTTTCAGTATGTTGAAGGCGAAGATGATCTCGACGCAGATATTGAAACACTCCGATCCGGAGAAGATTCCCGTGGTGATTCTATATGCCAGTAAATGGGCAATATCAGCCGCACTGGTCCAGGATCACGACGGAGTTTATTGCCCGGTGACGTTCACAAGCCGAACATTAAAACCGAACGAAGTTAACTATGGTATTGTGGATAAGGAAGTGCTAGCATTATTACGTGTATTGGATGTTTGTTACTCTATGCTGGTAACTAGATCGATTAAGGTATTGTCCAGGTGATGTAGTTTGGCGTGGTTACTGTCAGCGAGTGGTTTAGACGGGCGACTGGGGCGATGGGCAGCGGTGTTATCTCAGTGGACTTTGGAAATCATCAAGTGCACCAAGGGCGAAGAAGAAATTGTTGGAACACTAGCAGCCAGCATCACGCCCCGATCAGAATTCGATGAAGCCCTGATCGAGGTCGCTCCTCTGAAGAAAGGCGTGGGGGCGTATAGCGCGCTGTTATGGAAACTGCCAGAATGGACTGTTATATCTGCCGGTTCAGACTATACTCCGGGTATCACGGTCAATGAGGCCGAATATCGTGGTCTGCTGCTAGGTTTGGATCTCTTGCAAGAGCAAAAGATCGGAAGAGTAATCATATGCGGAGATTCAAACCTGGTAATTCGGCAGATCACTGGAGAGATCGATTGCAAAGCACCACGTTTGAAGTTGCTGAACGATCGCGTTATGAAAGCTTTACGTGGATGGCCAAGGCATGATCTTTTACATGTGAAACGTGATTGGAATCGGAGTGCAGATCACCTAGCCACTATGGCCATGCGTGATCAGACCGGATCAACAGTTACTGATCAAGCATTGCTGGAAGAACTGGTGGAGATCAATAGGCTGCCTGAGCTGATTCGTGTGGAAGATGAAAAGGAAGCAGCCCAGATCTCGATCATGACGAGATCGCGAACCAGATCACCACCTAACAGATCACTCTCTCGAGAAAGCCTAACAGAAGAAATAGTACAGGAGATGCGGATCGAAAGAATTCTCAAGGCACAAGACGAGGAAAAATGGATCGTTGATTTGAAGGCGTTTCTAAAGGGTGATCTGGAGAAGCTGAGCCAGGGTGATGCAAAAGATTGTGCTAAGATCGCGTCCAACTACGAGATCGACGAAAATGATCTATTGTTTTACTATGTTCAAGCTGATCAGGCCGATGCAGATCTGGACCGATCGGCAAGGCTCGTGATCCCGGAGACTTTACAAGCTGATATCTTACACCATTATCACGTCAGTTTAGAGGGTGGCCACCAGGGCGTAGGTCGAACGTATCACAGGATTCGCAAACATTTTCATTGGAGAGGCTTATATCGAAGTATACAAAAGTTTGTCGGGACATGTACGGATTGCGAAACTGGAAAAGGTATGCCAAACATCCGGGGTAGATCACCTGGAAATATCCAGGCGACCTACCCTTTCCAAGTGATAGCGATGGATCACATACCGTCCCTGCCGAAATCGTTCAAGGGCAACACAGAGTTGCTGATCTGGACTGATCTGTTCACGGGATTGGTGATCGCGAAAGCGGGATCTACCCGAACAGCCCAACAAGTCGCTTGCAGTTACGAAGAATGTGTTTTTCGACGGTTTGGAGCCAGTGAAGTGATCAGGCATGATCGTGAACCAGGTTTTATGGCCGAAGTGTTCCGATCTTTTAATCAGATGCTTGGCCAGAAACAGAGCGCGACCATGGCGTACCGTCCACAGGCGAATGGTAAAGCCGAGCGGATGGTACAAACGTTGACCAGAGCTATCAAGATGTATGTCGCAGACTCCGCGCAACAAGATTGGGATGAATATGCGGAGAGACTGGTGTTTGCATTGAATTCCTCGTTTGATCGGATCAGGGGAGATACTCCATTCTATCTGGCATATGGTTGGGACCCCCGATCTACCATCGAGTCGGTGATCCCTGTTGGATGCACCCGAGGTCGAGATCGCGAAGCGCGTCGATGGCGTATGGGACTCCAGCGTCACTACCAACATGCGCGGGAGCAAGTCAACGAACGATTGCGGAGGGCCATCCAAGAAAGAGCTGATCGGAACAATGATCAGGCCGATTCGCATAATATCGAGCCGGGATCAAGGGTTTGGCTTTACTTGGATCGCGTGAAAGAAGGATATGCCAAGAAGTTAGCACATCTGTGGCATGGACCGTTCCGTATAGCCGAACTGATCGGTGATCATGCCGCTCGGTTGATTACTGCAGGTACCGATTACGGAATTTTCCCGATCGTCCATTTGTCGAAGCTGAAACTGGTTCGGGAATACCCCGATCGGCCCAAAACCAGGCTGTCATGCGATGATCAGCCAAGGTTTGACTTCGACGAAGCTCTCTTGCCCGAAGACAGTTGGGAAAGAACGTTGGACCAGAACGAATTTGAAGTGGAGAAGATTTTGGATACCCGATCAGGCAAGAGGACCCGATTTGGCCGAACCCATCGTGATTATTTGGTTTGGTGGAAGGGTTATGACGATCCCGAGTGGGTAGATGAACGTGATCTGAACTGTGGAGCTCTACTAAGAGAATTTGAACGTGATCGGGTGAGACGAAATCGATTTGGAGTGATGCAAACCCACGAAGAGGGCAACCAGGAATCTCAATAGCCTGGGTTGACACATTGTGAGCGATCAGCCAAATGTAATGGTCGAGCAAGTGGAGATCAGGGTGGTTGAGCTGGTTTGGAGTAAATGGATATATATATACATATAATGCACGAGAACTATATTTGCATACATGTGAGCGATCGACATACAAGATGGAGACAATAGTGGGACCTGAACAGGAAGTGTGAATATGGAACGTGAAAATTATCAAGAACTGTCGTGATATATTAATGATTATGGAAAAATGAAACGAAAGCTGGTTGTCACGACAATCACGGGCCATACTTCGTGCGCAGGCGAGAAACCGCGAACCCTGGATGATCCATGGGGCTTGATCGGAACTGGTTCCGCCAAGGCTCCTGCTGATCGGTCCAGATCAGGCAATCACGCAACGTGGCGACCGGAGTTGGATGTCCATAACCGGGATACCACTCCCCGCCGTCAGCCTTGAGTCCTCGCGATCCCGCCCGACGAACAGGTAAATGCAGCACGGCAGGAAACAAGAAAACGTCCAGATCGCACTCGCCGCGCTGAATCCCGTTGACCACATGATCGCAGATCGCGGCCCAGGCAGCCCCGGCTTTGTTGCATCGACGCTTGCGAGCATGATGGTAGTGCTCGATCCATGCGTCCTTGCGCATCGCCGCCGTGATCGGGAAATGGTGGGTCGTATCCCATATCGCTTGAATATGTTCCTGGTAATACAGGGCCAAACGTCCCTGCAGATCAACAAACCAGGGGTGATTGGGAAACGCCGGCCCGGGCATAGGTGTCATGAGGGCATCCCAAGGTGCTGAATCGATCAGAAGCTCAATAGCGCCTCTGGTCATCACGCTCGGTAGCCACTACCTATCCTTGGGCGCCGGCGATCTTGTCGGAAAGATCCAGCCTGGAGGGCGGGACCACAAGCGAGGGAATTGTTTGTGCCTCACAGCAAGAACCTGAGGTGTCAGATCCCATACCTGATCAGCACTCCAAGTTTTCCGAGTGACCATGTGAGCAGAAGTCGGCTTGCCCTGCATGACGACGTATAAATAAATCCATGAACCTTTGGTTCGGATTATAGCTGTAATCGTCCTGCTCGATCGACGGCCGGCTCGCCGGGATGAAAACGCCCGTGAAATTGAGTGGTGGGGCGATCACTGCCCTATTGGCCGGTGGAGGAGCGTTGGGATCAGCCGGAGCCGGTTGTTCTTCCCCGAGATCATCGTCGTCCTCGTCCTCGTCCTCGGGCTCAAGCAAAGCGCTGGCCTGGGTCAGCGAACTCACGCCTGAAAGGGTTGGCACTGGAGCGCGGCGATCAGTAATGCGCGATCGGGACAGAGCAGACAACGTCCTCTCGTCCAGATCTGTCGACTCATCGTCCGAGTCAACCATGAGACGAGAGCGCTTGGCGGGAGTCATCTTCGTCTTTGATGAGCTGGTCCGTTTGCGCTTCGCAGAACTCAAGATCGAGGAGGCTGATCTCGAGGTCGCGGGTAAACGGGATGGAGTATACGCAGAAGCCGCTGCAGTGCTGATCACGGGTTGATCAGCACTATGAACCGACGAGGAAGCGGAGGAGGACGCGGGTGATGGCGGGGCAGACTCGGGGGACTGTGGTGGTGGTCCAGACGAAGTGAAGGAGCTGATCAGCTCAGGAAGACGTTGTAAAGCCGTCCGAACTGACTCCGAACCGGTGTTCGGGCTAGTCCAACTGCACCGCAACGTTTCTCAAGTCGGCGTTATGCTGGAGCCAGGCGCGGTCATCGAGCTCTAGGGTTTCAAGTTTAACCCGAGTAAGATTAAGCTCGCGCCGGCAATCTTCAGCTGTCTTCCGACTTTCCCACAACCTTTTCTGTATGTCGGCACGGCCGATGCGCGAATCGTAGAGTTGATTTATCAGGAGCTGGACCTGCTCATCCGAGTAGCGAGCCTCAACTTCCCGACGCTCTACGTCCTCGGCAGTGCGGATCTTGTCGCAAAGCAGCCGATCACGGTCGAGACGGATATTATCGAGCCGTTGTAGATGATCCACCATCTCGACCATCGAGCCTTTCATTGCCTCGATATGTTCGTCTGGAAATAAACATGGAAAGTCATATACAGATCGCAGAAGAAGCGAATGGAATAAACATACCTTGATCGCGGGATCAGTCGAACTGGAAACGGAAGGCAAGGCAGTGATCGGACGGGCAGCCGAAGATGACGAAGGAGGAAGAGAAGATCGGCTCGAGTTAGCCATGGTAATCGCCAAAGAGGAAATTTGGAAGTGAATGAGTCGAACTGCAGTCGTTGCGCGGCTACAGTTAGTCTCAGGGGTGGCTGTGGTAAAGCAATCAGAAAATGTTGAGAACGAAGTGGACCACACATGGCCGTTGATTGGTGATGATGGAACACCCATCAACATATGACGGTTGATGGGTAGGAAAGGCTGATCACAGTTACGATGAAAATGTGGCAGACAACGGGTATTCGCGATGTGAAGAAATCAGCCAAGTATTGTCACTACGCCCAGTCCCAGACACTGATGGAACGATGGAGATCACGATCGTTATCACAATTACGAAGTGGAGTTCTCGTGGATGTAAAACGAGGTGAGCAACTGTTGACATGACGTGTCAGGGACAGCCGTCTAGCCGATCTATGAACGGTATAGTGGTTGAAGTTGATCATGACACGAAGTTACGGCTTGATCGGCCGATTATGCCCGATAAATGAAGATTAGATGTGGAATGAAGTCGGGCATGTGGAGTGACAGTTTGTGTGAGTGATGATAACCGATGGACTTGTCCGAGGATGACGTGACAAGGCCTGATCAGGCCCGATCAGCCGAGATCGGTGTTATATGGTTGTCCCGACAAGGTATGAAGGTCGGAAGTGTGGCTGAACAGATGAATAAAGTCGTTGCGATGGTGACTCAGAGGGTTACTGAGGCGATCAAGGGTTGATCGCCCTGATCACTGCCTGATCACTCGGCTGATCGCTATGCCGATCGTGATCGGGGCTGATCAGCCTCAAACCGGCGTTCAAATGCGAAGGCAAGGAGAGTTCTCGGTTAAATCGGGCCGGATACGAAGTGGACAAGTGTCATAGGAGCAGATCTCAAGTGGTTTCAAAGTCGTTTATCGAAGATCGGGATGGGTTGAAGATCTTTATAGGAGTCGGGTCGTGATCAGGGCAGAAGTGGTACAGATCAGCTTGAAGGTGCAGCCAGGATGGGCAAGGTGGTGCTATGCAACCATGCGACGAAGTAAATAGGTTCGAAGTATAAATCAGGCATGAGTTGGTGTATGGTACACAGGTATAGGAGATTGCATATATAATAACAGGTTTTGATTTTTCCCTAAGCAAAGAGTCGCTCCGCCACGTGTTGCGGTCATTGGGAGCACAGGGTTGATTAGTCCCCTCTTGCTCAACTAAGTCCCGGTTAAGACGCGCTTCGACGCATTTTGGCTTACCGGAAGACCCCCGACGGGTTTGTTTTAGGTGATCGAACCTCACCCTCAACGCACACGTGTTTGGAACACGTCAATAATATTGGAAAAGGTTTTGTGGAGATAACGTTTGTGGATTACTGTGGAAGATCGCGGTTTGATCGCGTTTTCTTGGTTTCGTATTATCTCTCTCATTGGCTGGCCTGATCAGACGAACTTTCCTGATCAGTGCCTAGATACTGATTAAGTATCGACCCCAACCCGTTCTCCGGTGAAGATTTTCACCCGAGGACACCCCCTGTCTCGAGAAGGTCATCCCCTCCGACCTGATCAAGATCATCGTTTTCGTCACCGAGTCCACCTAAGTGAGTGTAACCACCCCCGATCAACGGGTACACAAGGTGAGATGAAGATAAACATAGATCCTGACGCGCATGAAGACCTGCCAGATGACCGGGAGGATCAGATCAGTCACCATAATGGTGATTCACCTGATTCTGATGCTGATCAGGATCAACGGAGTACCCCCTCCGATAGTTGGTCGTCCGGGCCAGTGGGTATCCGGATTCCGCCATAAACTTCGGTCATGGATTTGGAAATCGGCTCCACCAAACATCCAAACCGGCTAAACCGAAAACTCCGTCTCTCTTCACACCTGGATGCCGGTATGGGGCCGTTCGACTCAGATCATGATCAGCACAGCGATCGGCATAGTGATCGGCTCGGTGATCAGGGCGATCAGCCTCAGATCAGCCCGAAACACCTCAGGGTTACCACCACATCAACATTACCAGTTCACTTGACCATATTCTTGACCTTCATTACATGTTGGGATGCAAAGATCGCACCGATTCAGCATTTCTCGTGACGTTGAGCCTGATCAGATCTTCTTACGTTAATTCTGGCTGGATCCATCAATTCTCACCGCTTGCCTCAGCTTAGTAATGCTCGTACGGCTCGTCGCTCCATATGCCCAGTTCTATCCTGTACCCGATCTTCGTATTCTAAGGCGGAGTCAAGCGACTCGGTCGATCGGGCCGGGATTTCCATATCACATCCAAATTCAACATATGTACCGTTCATGACTTATTCCGATAACTGGATTCTGCCGTCCCTGATATATCACTTCGCCATTGATGACGTATCTCCAGTTTGTCTCGGCTGGTCTAATCGTTCACATCTCACGTCGAGTTTTTCAACGGGCGATTGTGTTAGCCACTGTCATTGAAAATGTCATGACGTGTTTTGAACGGGTTGCGCACTACGATATACCCACGAAAGAAGGAGATGAGCGCCAAGCGTTTCAGCACACGATGTTGTCTCCTGCTTGACCACAGACTGGCCGCCTTGTATTTCACAATGTCTCGATGTGGTACCGACTAAAGCTTGTAGATTTGTCGCCAAGACATCGTAAAGTGTTTGAATTGCTTGGCAAAACTTTCTGGCCTAGACAATTGACGTTGATCGCGATAGCAGTTCCAGAACTACCACTCGGCCTTCGATCTTGGGACTTTTGCGATCAAAGAACCATGGTGTTTTGCTTGCAGGTGTCCAGCACATTACGGAAGTCGTGTTACGGGACGCAGAGAATTTAAAGCGATTCAGCAGTCTCGTGCCAAATCTTGTCCGCCAGCTGCGCACTTTGCTCTCGATGGAATACTCAAGTGAGTATGATGTCAGTGGGATTGCCGACCCCTTCTTGCAGGTTGCCATCTTGAAGCTTTTGCGGCTATTAGGCAAATGAAGTGAAGAAGCTAGTGAAGCAATGAACGATGTCTTGGCCCGAGTGGCTACAAACACCGAAACGGCCAAGACAGTGGGCAATGCGATCCTCTACGAATGCGTACAGACCATCATGACTATTGATAGTGACAGTGGCCTTAGTGTGCTTGCCATCAACATTCTCGAACGTTTCCTACTAAACCGTGACAACAATATTCGATACGTAGCACTCAATACACTCTCGAAGGTTGTTGCGGACGACGTAGCGGCAGTACAGCGTCATACATACATTATTATTGACTGTTTAAAGGATCCCGCTTACGTGGTGTACAAACTCTTTTGGGCGCTTCACGATGACGTTTTCCAGCTGTCTCTTGTCCACGTCTGTATCTGGTGTGTTGGGGAATACAGTAAAATATTGTTGCTCGAAGCGCCTGCTTCGGAAGATACACGGAATGAAAAGAATCGCGTGGACTAAAACAGTGTCGTAGAGCTCTTCCAAACAATCTTACGCCACCATGGGTCGACGGATATTACGCGTGCGTATTCGTTAAACGCGCTTGTCAAACTGACCACCCGGTTTAGCTCTCCAAGTGAAATTGCCATGTTGAACACCATGATCTCGTCCTTTAACACATCGGTGGTCCTTGAACTACAACAACGGTCGACAGAGTACGCAATGCTAGGCCAGCCACAATAGTCTTCTATTCGTCACGATGTTCTCGCTAGTATGCCTGCGATTGATGCGTCCAAGATCCGCAATCGCAATGACAATCTCAAATCGTCTGCTGCCGCTGGTTCCGCCGACATTCTGGGTGCCGAGGACACGTCTCGTAGCTCTCACGGGACCACGAGTGCTCCAAAACGTGTCCAACATTTGAGGCATCGACTTTCATCGTGATCCACTCGTTAATGAAGTTATACTCGTAGCAGAGCCGTTGCAACGTTTGTTTCAAGGCTAGATTTCAATACGCTGCTTCGAACTACCATAAAAAAGTTCTGCCGGATCTATTACGTTTTATGATTTCGGTGTGGACTTTTAAGTGGCGACTTGTTGAGTGTCGTAATGGTCATCATTGTGGATTACACTTAAAACTAGATTTGAATATCAAGGCATTTTCGGTCTTTAATCATGACGCAGGCAATATTCAGAGTCCTCTAATCTTCCTTGGGAGTGTCGATTGAAATTGCCGATGTAGGACTTCAGGTCCAACTGAGGATGTCGCAAGCGGATGTGCAATGAATCATGAGCCAAAACCTGATCGGGTGCCGAGTGGCTGGTCCGATCTGGTCTCCCACTGATCGACCTGGTTTGAAATTCACGTATCCGGCGCATTTGCGTAGAACATTTCCTAGGTTTCTCGATCATTCTTACAGATAGGTACAGCTCGGATCTGATCTGGAGCTGCATACGGGGGGATTAAAACTCGTCGATCTGCTTCCTGAGTTGTACGCATACTTGGAGGTTTCTTCCTAGACTTAAGCCTTCAATCGATCGCTGCATCGATCGACGGATTTCGTTTCGTTTGGAGATGATGATCAGACTCCGCTCTGAAATTGGCTCGATCGGTTACCATATCGTCATGTTCGATGGAACTTGAGATATTTATCACGTGAATTGTCCTGAGTGGATGGACCGGCCCTCCTGAAACAATATGTCTTTGGCGAGCATTAAAGACACCCGACCTCCTCATGCAGGTTTAGTTGTTGCCATCCATGGTCAGGGGCCAGCTCATTAACCAAGAGAGCAACTCGACTGTGAAAATGGTTTTACGGCAAAGGATGCATGGAGACACGATCTGCATGAGTCTTAAAGATTAGTGATATGGAAGTATGCGGATAGTGAATGATCAGCAGACTTTACTAAAGTGGTGACCAAAATGTTTGAACATTTCTTAAATAGAGAACCGTGCTAGGTGAGATCCGGCCGCTACCGTTGTGCGGTAGCGACCAGACTCAGGGGCGGCTGTGGTGAAGCGATCGGACAAAAAGTTGAGAATAAGGTTGACCACACATGCGCGTTGATTGGTGACGATAGGAACACCCATCAAGATAAGACAGTTGATGGATGGGACTGGCTGATTTCGTATACGATGAAAGGCGTTCGACAACGGACTGTTGTCGTGTGAAGGGATAAGCCAAATGACGTTATCGCGCCTTGTTCCGGATGCTAATGGAATGACAAATGTCACGGTCAGATCGGGATACTGGATGTTAAGTGCATCCATGATCCGATCACTGTCCTCTCCGGCTAGCGTCACGACTTCACCTGGATCATATTTGCTCTTGCGGTGGCATTAAACACAATTTCTTTTGAAACACGGCATTGATCACGATCATTCGAGCATTGCACCCCGATCTGGAAGTCAAATATTGGACCATATTGAGGGACGTTGCTACACCAAACGCCACGCACCGTAACGAGAGAGCTAGTCCATTACCAGAAGAGATACCAAAGCTATTGGTGGTTGTGCCTTCTAGATATTTACAATTGCTTTGCAGGGACATGGACAAAAAAGGTATCAGTGAGAGGCCGTTCTTTGGCGGTAAAAATCGATAATACCACGTCAGAATTAAGCGCGTTGGCACCTAATCCATGGGCAGTTTCAGTAGGAAACGCAACGAGGTGACCAAGACGCAATTGCTTTGCTGCTAACGCTAATCCCTCCAAGTCTGCTTGGAGAAGACGTTCCATAGTAGAAACACGATTGCAACGGCTTTAAAGCGAGAGAACACGTCGCAATTGATGCAAATTAAAAGGCACACGTCGTCGCACGGTTGCATAGTACCACCTTACCCATCTTTGTTGCACCTTCAAACTGATCCGTACCACTTCTGGACCGATTATGGTCAAACTCCTTGGCGATCGTCAATCATCCTGATCTCTCCATTAACATAGCACTGTGAACGTCACGAAACGATTAAGTAACTTGTCCTTTTTAGCTGAAAGCTTGGTCGCGGGATCTACCGGTGAGAATGAAAGAAGTAATTCGAAACGCCACCAACCCAGAAATAATATACTATTTCCAATGAGACTCGTGCAGTGATCATCAAGTTGCTTTTGAGTTTGCATAAGCAGTGACGTCATCAAATACACCACAAAACCATCAATTAGGGTCACAAACATGTCGTCAGCTGAAGCTCGCATAGCTTTAAAAGGTTTGCTTGCGACTTAGCAGCATAAGTCTGAGGATCCTTCACAAACTGAAAAAGAAACGCCTGAATTTCCATCCATTGAGCAGACCTCGACTCTTTTTCAATGTCGGGTCGAAGGCAAGTATGGTCGCAACAAATAATTCTCGTACAAGCAGAGTGCTCGTGTTCATCATAAGCTTTATCGACTGGACCTGCTCAATTTGATAATGGTTCTGGATCTTTTTCAGCCGTGCGATACTTCGCTGGTAGCACATGCCGGCGCCTCCAGATTTTGAAATCAAATCACAATTTTTCATTGACTCCGCCAGAGGACCGTCTACGCAGACAAAATTGACTGAAATCGTCGTTTTAATCGATCAATCTGCTTAATAAGCTCTTTTTGCTGTATCAAATCACCGGCTTGAACGCTAGCTCGCACGTTCTCATACTTAGAAAGCAAAGCATTCATCCTCAGAGCCTTAACATCAGCCCGGCATTGCTCGATTTCCTGTTCATCGATACTTTCGCCACTGATTACGAAAATTTTACAGGTGCATCTTCTAGCTCCTGAGCCATCTTTTCTTTTCCTCAAACATGTCGCAAGCAACCACGAAAATCTGGAGTTTCAGTGTGCAGGTGACAATTCAAAATGTCAAGCGGCTGCGCAGTACAACAAGCAAATTGTAGTGTCCAAATCAGTACGACGACCAATATACGAGATCTTTGCATCCGTCTTTCCGTACTTAGGCTTGAGTAACATTAGTATATGCAAGAGGACAGTGAATCTCTGAAGCAGGACTGCACGTTGAATTCAATGTACCTGAGATGGCAAAAATCGACTTCTTGTTCGGTTGAGCCAGTCGATACCATATTCGAAACGTTAATCCCCACGGAAATCACAGCACTTCTGTAGCAGTACCTTTATGCCATATCTTGTAGTGACGAAAAATGTTGGAGAAGCAGGATATATAGCAATACTGGATACTTAACTATTTCACCTCTTCATCCGACCGATCCCATATCCATATCATCGGTCGGACCGTTTATTAGGTCGCCCCGGGCGGAACGCCTGATCAGCTCGATCATCGGTCATATTCATTCGACAACACTTTTGTCAGAATGATCAGATTCCATCCGACTGGACGAATCGCATGTCGGCAAACAATGGTGTTTCGTCCTGATCAAAGCTTTTCTCGGTCAATGCCGACCTGATCGCCCCTGGTTAGATCAAAGTTGATATGGTCGGCATAGTTATTGCAGAGAACGCCCCATCGTGGATGTCAACGTCATCTGCATTGGTTCCGGGTGATCGGCATAGTTGTAAGACCATCCTTGGGTGATTGGTCATCATCTTAACTCCTTGCTTTAAACCAATCTATGTTCAGTCTTGTGGCGACCTCAGTACAATTCGGTTCCATGTTTTTTTAAGTAGATCATATCAATCAGTCCCAACAATTTCTTTTTCAATTTCTTCTTATGCATAGGATCGAGGTTGGCACCTCGATCCTTTATAGTAAATTTTACAGTAACCCAGATCGGCCCCGATCGGGGCCATGTGGGGAGTTGTTTCATCATTAATTTCGACCTGGAACTCCACCTGACCAGGTTGACCATCGCTTCCTTTAGGTTGGGACAGCATCGGAGGCGATACGCCTTCCTCCAATACACCCGAAAAAGTTTCCTCCACTTTGATTTCACATCTTTTTCATCATCAAAGGAATCACGGTGAAATCCCTGGTTCGAATCCGGGCACGCGCACCATTATGGTGGAGCCGAATTCTAAATCTAGGACGGAAGTCTTGGGTGGAATCCGGATACCCACTGGACCGGACGACCAACTATCGGAGGGGGTTTTCCGTTGATCCTGATCGCCATCAGAATCGGATAAATCACCACTATGGTGACTGATCCGATCCTCTCGGTCATCTGACCGGTCATCATGTGCGATAGAATCCATCATTAACTTCATCTCACCTTGTGTACCCATTGATTTGGGATGGTTACACTCACTCAGGTGGACTCGGTGACGAAAACGATGATCTTGATCAGGTCGGAGGGGATGACCTT
>MIQA02002127.1:38773-49634 GCA_001887855.2 Sclerospora graminicola | reverse complement strand
AAGTTGAGCTACAGGGGCCTAGTTAACCCTGTGCTCCCAATGACCGCGACATGTGGCGGAGCGACTCTTTGCTTAGGGGGTAAATAAAACCCCATGAGGGTGTGTAAATCCCGTCGTGGGACTTCCGTCGAGCCAAAGTGCGACTATGCGCGTCTCGTCCGGGAATAAATGAACGGGGCGAGCCTTGTTAGCCCCCTCGTTCCCAAAAGTAGCGCCAAGTGGCGCAACGACTTCTTTACCTGGGGAGGGAAAACAAATACTGATATTAATATTATAATCCTAAAAATCCAGTACCAAATGTAACCTACACCAATCTATGTGGCTTACCTGACACTTCTACCTTGAACTTCTTGCCACCTGATTTATTCCAACATCTTCGTAGAACGTTCTTCGTTGATCTTCAACCTGATTCGTACCTTTTTTCGACTGATCTATAACTGATCCCGATCCGGTCCTCGACTAATCATGTCAAACTCTGCCGATCTTCAACCATCCCGATATCTCGATAAACAGCCTGGAACGAACTCGAGATCTGCCTCTCAGAAATTGTTCGCCCCACATCCAAACCGGCTTAACCGAAAACTCCGTCTCTCTTCACACCTCGATGCCGGTATGGAGCCGATCGGTTCAGATCATGATCAGCATAGTGATCGGCTCGGTGATTAGGGCGATCAGCCCCAGATCACCTCGAAACACCTCAGGGTTACCACCACATCAACATTACTAGTTCACTTGACCATATTCTTGACCTTCATTACATGTTGGGATGCAAAGATCGCACCGATTCAGCATTTCTCGTGAAGTTGGGCCTGACCAGATCTTCTTGCGTTAATTCTGGATGGATCCATCAATTCTCACTGCTTGCCTCATCTTAGTAATGCTCGTACGGCTCGTCGCTCCATATGCCAAGTTCTATCATGTACCCGATCTTCGTATTCTAAGGCGGAGTCAAGCGACTCGGTCGATCGGGCCGGGATTTCCATATCACATCCAAATTCAACATCTGTACCGTTCATGATTCATTCCGATAACTGGATTCTGCCGTCCCTGATATATCACTTCGTCATTGATGACGTATCTCCAGTTCGTCTCGGCTGGTCAAGTCGTGCACGTTCAGGTGAACTCCACTTAACATCCAATATCCCGATCTGACCGTGACATTCGTCATTCCATTAGCATCCGGGACCAGGCGATATAACGGCATTTGGCTTATCCCGTTCACACGACAACAGTCCGTTGTCGAACGCCTTTCAACGTATACGAAATCAGCATGTTCCACCCATCAACTGTCTTATCTTGATGTGTGTTCCCATCGTCACCAATCATCGCGCATGTGTGGTCCACCTTATTCTTAACTTTTTTCAGATCGCTTCACCACAGTATACTGGGTGACATATCTGGCAATACCGCCATCTGCTTTTCGATTTCATCTATGTACTGATCAACACCTTCGTGTATACACACTTGGTTATCCACTGGATCTATTTCTTCCGGTCTGACATCAACCTGGATCGACCTAGGTGAGTTATCCGTTTTCTGTTCTCCTTCTGATTTCGCTTCACTCTCAATAGCCACGACAGATTCCTCTTGCTCGCTTTCCTCTACCGGTTAAACGTTTCCACTATCGTCATTGGTGGCGAAATCACCTTTGAGCAGATCGTCATTGTCATCATCCTTCAGGTCGGTCGTCATTTGTGGTCCGACCATAGTAACATTCAAGATCTGCAGACCTTTACCAACACCATTTCACCAATTGACTGTGCATATGATCCCCTGATTAGTAACTTGGTCGAAGTGGTATATCCCGTTTTTTTACTAAAGGTAAGGCGTCTTCATCCACCAACTCATCGTTACTGATCAGGTCTGTGGAGGCCTGATAGGCCAGATTTTGCCATTCCGTATATCTTCGCGGCCCAACCGAGACGTGCTCCTTACTTCGGGGCATTTATCTTCAGCCAACCACATCCATATAATCATATCCTCATTAAAAAAAATTAACGGTTGGTCAGAATATTAGTTACCCTAATATAACTTGATCTGTCAATCCCTTTCACAAAGGTCGGGACCCATCGTTCACCACGAGCTAACCATAATTTATGCTGTCGATCAGTCGACCGAATCATCACGTCAACCGATCGGGCTACCGCAATATTTTCATAATGATCCATCCTAACCGTTTGCATACGAACACTACAGTGGGCGTCGATCAGATAGTGTATATGTACTTCGTCCGGCAGGGTCAGGGTTTCATGGGAAAGGTCAAGCCGTATACCGACCGGGACCGTAAAATTCATCCCCAGTATAGTATCTTGACAGGCTAGCCGTCTGATCCAAACATAAAAATAGTGCACTAAAGAACCGACTAAGGTGATCTTGGCACGTGGCCGGCTTCCGGTCCTATAAAAACTTTCACCGATCTCGACTCAATCTTGGTTCTGGGTATCGTCCACACAACATCCCGCCTTACGAGGAAAGGTGGAGTGGATAGTTGAGACTTCTGCTCCTGAGTCAAATAAAATTAGTGGCTTTTTCGCTATTATTTTTTCACTGGATTCCGCCTCTTTAAACCACTTGTCGGGAAAGTGATATTTCCAATATCCACGAAATTCACCTCCAATTCCATAATAACGTTCGATCGGATATATTCATCCAATCTGAGGCTATGATCGGCAAAATTAGATGTAGAACATGTATTGGCGGTTATCTCCTTTTTCTCGTACTTATTTCTGCTACCGACGTATGCTTAAATGCTAAGCTTAGATCGCTCGGCTCGAACCAGATTCCAACCTGGCGAACGATCTAGTTTAACATTGTTTTGACATCAAGTGGAAGGCCGGCATGTTTGGTCGGCACGTACCACTTGCGCATCTGTTTAAAAAATTCTAAACGGGCTCAAACCATCATCGTGGATCTTTCCACAAGTCTTACACACGAAAAAACAGTGGTCGGAAGGATGATCTTTCCGACCACACTTCCGGCACGTCATTCATTTCCAGCAATCGCCGTCGTTATGCTTTGGTCGACCCGAAATGGACACATTTCCTACCAGGTTGGTCCGGTTCGGGCTGGTTTCTGGCTCCTTTCCGTCCGCCGTTCCAGCAACCGTCGACCTCGGACGGAGTACGGTTTCATTCGTGAAAATGAGGTGATAGTGTTCTTCGTCAGAACTTAGGCTCGACCGGCCGCTTTCTTCTCCAGAAATGGAAATTTCCTTTTGAATCATACGAATCGCCTTTGCCGGTCGGGCCACTGGTGCCTTGATTTGGTCAGGGTGTGGCTTCAACCGGTACCGATTCGATGCCATATCGGCTTTGGGGTCTCGTTTTTTAAGCTGGCTGCAATGTTCTCAAAGTCTGGTCTAGTTTTTCAGCTGTCTTTAGGCGAAGTAGGGTCAGTTGATCAGCCAGGTCATAGTTGCCCAGGTGCCGATGAAGTGTTCGACGTGATCGCGGGTCATATTCACATGTTTAGGGTCTTTAATCGGCATCCTAGCTCTCAAACCAGCAAAATTTAAACGATGTAAATACTCAATCGGTGTTCGCACGACCTTTTCTTCATGTGGTAGTATTGGTATGTGACATACCTATGATTTACAAAAAAATTTCGCATAGTTGAGACCATCTCAACCGAACTTCCCGACTTAATTGCTTAAGCCATTTCCCTCATGCTCCATGTTTTGAACAAGTTTTAAAAATTGGAATGGTTTTTGTGGAGATAAAATTTGGTTCTTTTGGGGAAGATCGTGATTATATCGTAATTTTACGTGGTGTTTGGTTATCTCTCGTTTTATTGGTTGGTCCGATCGGTTGAAGAATCCCGACCTGACCTTTACGGTACTTATACGCAGTACCACACTTTTTCTGTCCTCCGGTGAAGATTTCCACCGGAGAACAACCCTGTCTCAAAGAAGGCACTTCCCCCGACCTGATTGGAAAAACTTTCATCATCTAGAGACCATCTTAATGAGTGAAACCACCGAAAAGCAATGGGTACACAAGGTGAGATGAAGTTAAAAATGGAATCGGTTGTACTTGATGACCGGTCGAGAGACCGGTACGATCGGGTTAGTCATTCTATTGATGACTTTTTCGATCCTGAAGTCGACCAGGATCAACGGAGTACCCCCTCCGATAATTGGTCGTCAGGGTCAGTGGGAATCCGAGTTCCTTTCAAGACTTCCGTACTGGATTTGGATTTGGAAATCGGCTCAGCACAATGGTGCGCGTGCCCGGATCACTTGGTGATTCTGAATATCACCGTTATTCCTCTGACGATGATAAAAATTTAAAAATGAAAGTGGAGGAAACTTTATCGGGTGTATTGGAGGAAGGCGTATCATCTACGATGCTGTCTAAGTTTAAAGGAAGCGATGACCGACCTGGTTCGGTGGAATTTCTTTTGTCGACATCAAAGATGAAACAACTCCCCATATGGAGCCGACCTGGGTTATAGTAAAAACAACTGTAATCCGGGAAAAGATGGAGGCATTGACCTCGATCTCATGCATAAGAAAATTGGAAAAGACCAAAACAAGGTGGGGGCAGATAAATGTGATCCACCCAAAAAATATGTAAAACCTAAGTCGAAGATGTTCGAAGTCGATGAGGTAAAAACCGAACCAACTAGGAAAACTACGGTCAAAGACATTGGACGTATGTTTTACATTCGTGAGTTCCATAATTCCTAAAGACTAATCGATTCATGAAAACCATCAGACCCAAGATCCTCGTGAAGCTGAAAGGTTGGGCCACTAGACCGACCACTTCCGGTAGCCAGCTCGATCTGTTCAAAACTCTGCTTGTTCGGATCCAGAAGTCGATATCACTTCTTTTGGCGCGAATAAGCTGCAAGATCTAGACCGAGAGACGATCAAACAATCGATGGTAACGTTATATTATCACCTAGCATCGTTGGTTGGAGTGAATCCCGTAGCCCCATCCCCATCGGTCGATGCTTCACACCGATCACAGCTGATCGAATGTCCTATGTCTTATGCCGAACAAGATTCCGACTCGAATGTGGGTCAGCTCCGCCTGTAGCGGATTCTACTGACCCTTTAGTTTGGGTAACACGCATGACGTTAGGTTCGAAAGGAATCGGATAAATCGATCCCGAGATCGAACCACAGAGCAGAAAGAGAAAACCTGAGTTGGTCGAGTCCGATCAGAAGGCAGATCTGAAGCCGCTCAAGATGTTGAACGAAACAACCCGACCCCCAAGAAAATTTCCATAGGCATGCCTTTATTCCCTGACCAGATGCAAACCATGTTTACGTCCACGTAGAATCGTTTCGTACGTGGATAACACCAATATACACCAGTCCGGGGCGGTCGTGACAAGATAGGCTGGATTTCGAACGGCCAACGGCTTAACCATCTCAAACACCTGCGGATGGGGACATGTAGTCAGTCCGATAAGCTAGACATATCATATCAATTGGCCAACCCAACCACCAATAAGTCACCCCCGCATATTGATGCTGATATGGAATCAACTGGGAGTATCAGTCATCATTTTGATCCAGATGAGCTGGATCTGGGGGGGGGGTCGCAAGGTAAATATGGCTTCAGCTCAAACATTTGATGGCGATTCCGGAACGGTCACCCGAGTCCCGATGTCGGCGATCTCCTAAGTAAAGGATTTCAATGGCAAAGACATGGATGATGATCAGGCGAGAGCCACGTTCAGCCGGAAAAAACCAGCCTTTCTGAAAGACAAGACACCAGAAGGAGAAAGATGATTGATATTCACTGATTTACTGAAAGGTCCTACAACTGGCTTAAGCAATTAAGTCGGGAGGTTCGCTCGAAATGGCCCCCAGTATGCGGTGAAGTAAGGGAGCAAAATTGCAACTCATAGGTATCAGTCGCAAGACAATACTACCACATGAAGAAAAGGTCGTGCGAAACACCGATTGAGTATTTACATCGTTTGAATGTTGCTAGTTTGAGAGCGAAGATGCCGATTAAAGACCCTAAATATGTGAATACGTCCCGCGATCACGTCGAACACTTCATCGGCACCTGGGCAACTATGACCTGGCTGATCAACTGACCCTACTTTGCCTAAAGACAGCTGAAAAACTAGACCAGACTTTGAGAACATTGCAGCCAGCTAAAAAACGAGACCCCAAGGCTGATATGGGATCGAATCGGTACCGGTTAAAGCCACACCCTGACCAAATCAAGGCACCAGTGACCCGACCGGCAAAGGCGATTCGTATGATTCAAAAGGAAATTTCCAGTTCTGGAGAAGAAAGCGGCCGGTCGAGCCTAAGTTCTGACGAAGAACACTATCACCTCATTTTCACGAATGGAACCGTACTCCGTCCGAGGTCGACGGTTGCTGGAACGGCGGACGGAAAGGAGCCAGAAACCAGCCCGAACCGGACCAACCTGGTAGGAAATGTGTCCATTTCGGGTCGACCAAAGCATAACGACGGCGATTGCTGGAAATGAATGACGTGCCGGAAGTGTGGTCGGAAAGATCATCCTTCCGACCACTGTTTTTTCGTGTGTAAGACTTGTGGAAAGATCCACGATGATGGTTTGAGCCCGTTTAGAATTTTTTAAACAGATGCGCAAGTGGTACGTGCCGACCAAACATGCCGGCCTTCCACTTGATGTCAAAACAATGTTAAACTAGATCGTTCGCCAGGTTGGAATCTGGTTCGAGCCGAGCGATCTAAGCTTAGCATTTAAGCATACGTCGGTAGCAGAAATAAGTACGAGAAAAAGGAGATAACCGCCAATACATGTTCTACTTCTAATTTTGCCGATCATAGCCTCAGATTGGATGAATATATCCGATCGAACGTTATTATGGAATTGGAGGTGAATTTCGTGGATATTGGAAATATCACTTTCCCGACAAGTGGTTTAAAGAGGCGGAATCCAGTGAAAAAATAATAGCGAAAAAGCCACTAATTTTATTTGACTCAGGAGCAGAAGTCTCAACTATCCACTCCACCTTTCCTCGTAAGGCGGGATGTTGTGTGGACGATACCCAGAACCAAGATTGAGTCGAGATCGGTGAAAGTTTTTATAGGACCGAAAGCCGGTCACGTGCCAAGATCACCTTAGTCGGTTCTTTAGTGCACTATTTTTATGTTTGGATCAGGCGGCTAGCCTGTCAAGATACTATACTGGGGATGAATTTTACGGTCCCGGTCGGTATACGGCTTGACCTTTCCCATGAAACCCTGACCCTGCCGGACGAAGTACATATACACTATCTGATCGACGCCCACTGTAGTGTTCGTATGCAAACGGTTAGGATGGATCATTATGAAAATATTGCGGTCCTCTAGAACACTCAAAACCTCCTTCAGGCCCCTTCGCCCATACCTTCCGACCAATCTGCCCCTCGGCTGTCCACCATCCGAGACCGTCTCGTTCGCCTAGTCCGCTAGCCCAACTATCCACGTCTTCAGTCGCACTCATCTGGCCTGATTCCAGGCCTGGCGCCGTCCGGACGCTGGTAGATACGCGCGACGACGGCAACCCGGCATCTATGCCCTTGGTCCACATTTTTCGCCAATCAGAAGACACCCTCTGGAAAGTACTTCACACCTTCCCATCAATTAATTCACAAGTCACTTTACCACAATTACATGTATTTTCATGGTTCGTTTAGATTTAATTCTAGTTTTTAGGTGGTGTCAAATACTAATTGTTTGAGTCCAACAATTTTGAGGGTCTAATCCAATGACTTACCACTAAACCTTGAGGTTTTGGATCTAATAAAAGTTACTGACCACCTCCATAGGTTTTAAGTCCAATAACAAAATATTAGACTTTTGCTCACGAAGTCATTGGATGCCTCAAACCCAACCACGTCCACACCACCGCATCTCACGCCCCGTTCCTCACGCCCCATCGCTTCCCCCACGTGTCCGCTTCCCCACCCCCATTCACTTCCCCACTCCCCTCTACCGCCCCTTCCCACGCCGCGTCTGCTGCTGCTACGGACCTCTCCTCTGCTGCTGCCCACGCACCGACCCCCCCCCGCACCGCTGTTGTCCCTCTCCTTTCTGCTGCTGTGACCCTCTCTGCGCTGCTGCCGCTTCCCCGTCCAGGAAGGAAGAGCCTGAGAAGTGAGCCGCAGGAGCGCTTGTGTAGAGCTGAGTTATACCTGTTTCTCCTTATATCTGTTCTCCTACAAACAGTCCTCATATTTTTTTGGACACCATGCCTTATCCTTCTGCACGCCAATCAATAATAAAGGAGTGTGAAGCAGAAATGGAGGCAACAGTCCTTCGAGATTTGGTTGATGACAACTTCCGTATCGTCTTTATTACCCAGAGATGTCTGATGACATGGTTCATCAAATCCAGGGAGATCGTGACTCTGAAACGGTAAAGCAGGTCTTGGACGTGGCGTATGCTTCACGTTATGTTGTACCTCGTTTTCGTGGCCCAAGTTCTTCAAACGACATGGATGTCATCTTTCCGGAGCTCTCGGTAGTTGACTTCAAGCAGTAATGCCGCATGACCAGAGATTCTTTTGTGATTATCCTACAAATAATCGAGACAGACCCTGTGTTTGACAATGGGAGCTTCCATCAGCAAACCCCTGTTGCGATCCAGTTTGCCTGGGAGCTGGAGCGACTAGGCAAGAATGGGACAGGGCTAGTCTGGGAGCACTAAAGCGCCTTTACGGTATCGGTGCGGGAACTGTCACCCTATTTGTTAGAAGAGTCATTCATGTTTTGAATGGATTTGCTTCCCCGGCCATCAAATGGACTACCATCCTAGAACGCTAACAAATCAGTCAGGAGCTGGAACAGTCCGGGTTTCCAGGCTGCATCGGGTTCATCGACGGAACAACTCTTCCTCTTGCTCTACGACCAGGCCGATGTAGAGAGGCATAATTTGACCACAAGCATCGTTATTCAGTAAATATGAAGGTCATCTGTGTCCATCGGCAAGGGTCACTGCTGCGCAGGTCGGTTTCCCTGGGTCATTTGCAGACATCACAGTTTTCAGGCAAATGGACCTGGCTTGTTACCCCAGCCTTTACTTCCGTGAAGGTGAGTACATCCTCGCCGGTTCAGCTTACCACAACTGTGGTACTTGTTTTCAAAGGAAATGAGGCAAGGAAGAGAACTGAAAGTTCAACATGCGTGTGGCTCATGTTCGTGTTGTTAAAGAGAACACAATCAGACTCCTCAAAGGCCGGTTTTAGTCCCTGCAAGAGATGCGGATTCAGCAGAAGGATGATACAGCAGAGGCAGATATGTCTCACTTTCGTCGCTGGGCAATCGCATGCATTGTGTTGCACATCCTTCTTGTTGAGGTCCAGGATCCATGGGAGGGCTACCAGGAGGACAATATAAGCACATAAGGACAAGCACTGGAATCAGTGGGAATGATGATGCTGCATATGCTCGAGTTTTTCGAGAGGGGGTCAAACGTCGGTGCCTTGAGATTCAGAGAGCGGACTTCTCCATGTTCCTTAGCTACCGGTTGGGTCAGGAATAAGAATGTTCACAAACCTGTTGTACTCATTTGTGACATTCCACCAGTATCCGCCACGTTTAGGCTTCTCATCTTTATATTTTTGGCTATGTGATACAGAAGCAATCAGGTCGACAGTTTATTTAAGTTTAAAGGAGATCCATGAACATTTTGGCTTCCTCAAAGGATTTACCCGCCATCACCAGCTGCAGCAGGAACTGCTGCCTCTCCTTCCTGGGCCTCTCCTCTTTATCATTTTGTACTTTTTTTCTTTCTTCTTCAGCCGCATTTGTTAAAGTTCGAGCCGCTTCTCATCCAACTCGGGCTGGCGCCTGCGCTCCTCCAGCTCACTGCGCTCTTTTGAGTGCAGGAACTCAAGCAATGTCTTGTCACGGTTGGCAAAAATGCTCTCAAGCCCTTCGCCTTCTGTTCCACCCTGTGCACGCTTTTTTTATTTCCTGGTGTTCCAGGTTCCTGCTGGCGCTTCTTGCTTCCCGCCTGCCTTTAACTTTTTCTTTATCCCTGTTGAGATCTTCAGGTAACGTGGGATTCCTGGTATCATCCTGGTCAGAGGACTGGCCTTCACTGCAGACAGTTTGCCACGACTCGCCCACCGCAGCTGCCCCTGCTTCATTGCATGCCTAAACGTAGCAGCCTGTGGCAGTTGGCTGCGCCTCCGAGTGTTCAATTATATCAGCCCAAACAATGAGATCATCACTTGAGAGATGCAATATTTCCTCTGCTGGGGACCTGGTGGCAAAAGCACCACCAATTTCACCCTCCTCATCCTTGTGCTCTCCAACGGGGTTAGACTTTCCATTCGTGGTAATTCGAACCCAGGCGGCTGTCCCGACCTCAACTTTTGCCACTGGAGAGACGTTGTGTCTTTCAGCGTACAGCTTGTGCATTCTATCATAAAGTTGGCACTCTCTTTCCAACGTTTTGGCTATCGTGTCTATAGATTTCACAAATCATCTTTAGTTAGTCAGAAACCAGTTGTTTTTGATTTTGCGTATGCTTCCTTGAACGCCTTCAAGTGGTTCATATGACTAAACGACAGGACACGACATAAGCAACACGTAAATTGCTTAGTGACTAAAGGATTGATGTGTACATACCGGGCCTTCATACTTTTGGCATCAAGTTTGGCAATCTTCATAGAAGCCTTTGTGTTAACATAGCGGGTCAGCTGGGTATATGGTGTCTTTTTGGTCGGTTTTTCCTCCGTTCCTAAACGGGTTTTATTACTTAAACCATGGGGCCGCCTGAAATTACCTAAATTACCTTCAACTTCAAGCCACTGGATCAAAAAATGCAGGTGCTCAGTTTTGAACCGGGTGGTCCCACGAGCAGCTGCACCTGTTGCTGTTGCACTGGGCGTAAGAGCTGCTGTTGGCGTCATGC
>MIQA02002127.1:0-38070 GCA_001887855.2 Sclerospora graminicola | reverse complement strand
TTATAGATTCAGATCTATAACTAGGGATCATTATATAGTCTGGTCTAGTTTAATATAAATTCAACTATTGAGGAACAAATCCTGTTCAAAATTGCACTCTTCCTCACTTGTAATTCACAGTTTAAGTCTTTTACAGGTCTGCCTGCCTGTTACACCCTGTAGACCTTTGTGGTCCCCCTAAATGACAACTGTTCAATTCATTCTGCAATTCAATTAGCAGAGCTTATGTTTTAAGAGTCGCTCGATCGACATGTCGTCAACCGATCGTCAGCAAGCGCAAGACCTAGTGAGGGAGGCTTTTCTTTTTTTCTACAACGTAGAGTGGACGGTGGAGAAAATGCGGACAATGGGGTCCGATGTTATTACCCTGCTTCGAGGGAAATACTCGGAGAAAGCGCTCGAGACGGTAAGTCGTTTCAAACGACATTAGATCGACCCACTGCGATCCGCTACATCAATGTCGGGATCCCTGTCTAGAACGCCTAAGGCAATCGTTTAAGTTCTAAATGCACATATACCGCCCTTTACTATCAAAGGGGGTGAACCCCTTCGGAGATGGTCCGTAGAGGTGGAAAATGCAATTTCTGCGCAGAAGATTGTCAACAAGCGTATTTTGTCACAAGATACTTGAGCGGGCGCGCCAGGGCTTTGAAGATATTAAGTTACAGAACCGCTGATAGCTCTGCATCCCTTACCTATCAGGAATTAAAAGTTGACTTAAAGTAGAACTTCAAAGCTCCAGAAATGGAGCTTGGTTGAAATCATGGATCTGCATCAGGGTAAGCATAACCTTCAAGCTTACGCTCAGAAGCTAGAATATATTGTGTATGAGCCAGTTCCTTCTGAAATGCAGACCACTGCTTTTATGAAGGGACTAAATGATGGTCACGTCAAGCAGAGCTTCCGCCGGAGACTCTGAAGGATGCTAAAGACCAAGAATCCGAAAAGAATTCAGCCTGCGATCGGCTACATCGCATTATGGATCTAGCCGAAGGGCTCAGTAGCCTTTACCTTAGCATGCCGCAGGTGCATGTTAATAATTAAAAACAACAGACGAAGTTCAAGGTTTGCCCCACGACAATACCACCTTATTCAAAGCGTAGGTGGACAATGGACCTATCGGTTGCAGTTGCGCGTGCTGAATGTAAACCTACCTCGGTGAATTATATCAAACCACCCGAACAATTTTCAGCCTTGTAGTTGCGTAATTTTAGATATTTCCACAATTAAACTTTCACTCGATTGACTCTCCTTGGCTAGATCCATCACGTACTGAAAGATCTCAGCCCATGACCTCATAGTATCTTTCTCCGCTCCAAACAACGTAGCAGCCTCATGGTATTATATTCACTTTAAACGCGTTCAGCATTTGCTCCGGAAATATAGTCCTTGTGCTATCTGTCACCAGGTGCCTATGTTTGACCGAAAATAGCTTAAAGCTACTCCCTCCAAATGTTCACTCAGTTTGGTATCTTTTAGGTGTTTATTCCACACAAAACCAAATGGTAGTTCTTCAACTTCGATGGCTTCGATAAACAGGTGGGTCCATTGCCCGAAACCTGAGCTAAGTCGGGACAACGTTCTCCACCCGAATTGTTTTGAATTGTTAACTTAGGTATCTTTATATCTCCTGTCATTCCAGCCGGAATACCCGTTCGATTACTTTTGGGTGTGATTCCTGCAGCCAATTCTTGTGGGCAAATTCCCCTAGTGCCGCTACCCCAGCACCGCCACGCAAACTACCGCGGGCAACACCTCTTCACCACTTAAATCGCTCAGTGTCATGTTGGAGAAAGAGAAATTGGAAAAGTCAAATATAGATATGGATACGATTTTAGACTATGTGATATGCATAGATAGACGTCTCGAGGTGATAGAAGAGGATCGATCTACGGTATCAGCCCCGATTACATTCGCCTAGTTCGAACAAGAGCTCAGAGTATGCTAGTGTTTTCCGGGACATGTTGAAAAATCACGATCTTTTTGGAATGATTTTGCCCGAGAAAATTAATCGTAACGAGAGTAAACTTAAAACTTTTCGAAACGAGACAGGAAACCCATACTTTTTCACGAAAAATTCGAAAAGAGAAACTTCGAGAAAAAACTTAACCATAAAATAGTAAATAAGGCCCGTAGCCTTTGGGCTCATGACATCTTGAAAAAAGAAGTACTTTAAACCAGCCGCTCCGCTCGAGCGTAGGTAAGTGTGTCTACTCTGTCTAATGTATGATGCCTCGGCTAATGCCGATGTCCTATGCAGTAGACAAGGGGACAACCTCTTTGTACCGCAAGGTAGATGGCGTCTGAACGTGCTTGGCCAAATGAAACGTTCACTTTTTGGGAATTGACCGGTGGTAAGGATTATCTACTTCTCCGTCTGCAACGACGTCGGTGACGTTGCTAACAAGTGCCATTGATTCGGCTCCGCTCCTAACTTTCTTCGCTGAAACTGACGTGAACCTTAGCATTTAAATCGCACCTTACACCAAACTTTTATCGATAGGTTTATTCTTAGTAAAATTATTGTGGTCTTCAAATATTTTGGCAAATATGATGGTCTGAAATCCGTAATCAAGAGTCACAAATATGCGTTAACCCCGAATTGGAAAAGTACACTCTCAAAAATAGAGCAACATCAACACCGACCCCTAGTCCGAATAGGTAAACCCGGTCCTTTTTGTCACTTTTCATCGGCAAGACGGAGAAACGAGTAGTCATCTGACAATTCGCAATTGCAAAAACCATGACATTTTCGGATTACTTTTGCTGGCGAGCGGTCGCACTTATTCATATCTACAGCGTTCCCATCTCCCATATATTAAAAAAATTTTGGCGCCAAAGAGCGTATAATACGTCGCTGGTACGCTATGTTCCTTCAAAAACGGGTGGTACGAGTGGAATGGGACAAAACGCAAACCAAGCGGTGGAGCCCTGATGTGCTGAAGGCAGTAAAGATCTACGTAACAAGTCATCCAACTTTCTATATTGAGGAGCTACGCAACTATATCCTAGTACACTTTCCGCAGACTAAATTTGTACAGCCACTAATGCCGTGCTCTACATGTAGATCTGAAGCTCAGCCAAAAGGCTCTCTCCTAAGCGGCGCGTGAAGCTGTTCCAGCCGAAATTGAAGCCTACCGTGCCAAGCTGATTCCGCTGTACTCATTTTCAGAGCAATTACTTTTCATTGATGAAACCTCAAAGGACGGTCGTCAAGCTTTTCGTCGCTACGGATTGCCACGTGTCAATTCAAAAGCCGTCGTCCTATTGCCGTTTTGACGAGACAAGCGACTCTCTCTCATGGCCGCTTTAGACGTGACTGGCTTTATTGGATGGAGTTCGACAGAAGGAACGTTTTCTAGAGGCACGTTTCACGAAGCCTTCCTCAGACATGTTATTCCTCGCCTCAATCCATGGCCCCTACCAAGATCAATCGTCATGCTCGACAACGCCAAAATTCACGCTTACCCTGAGTTGGAGCCGCCATACACGCGTGCGGAGCACGGCTTCTTTTTCTCCCGCCCTATTGCCCTCAACTAAACCCTATCGAACCGTGTTTTAGCATGCTTAAATGATGGATTCAGCGCCAAGAAAATTTAGTTTTTTTCGCTTTATCTGGAGCTTGTTCTCGATGTTGCCATGAAAGCGTGCACAAAAAGCGGAGCCGACAACTGTTTTGGTAATTTTCAACATAGTGGGTACTCGAGCAGGTCACTTAGACACGAAGTTTTCGATGATCTGATTCGAACTAGTATATAAAAAACATGTAGTCATTTATTATCATATATTATGTTCCATATCGTTTTCATCATCCTCAAGGTGGTCGATGTCTTCCATTTCGGTCTGCGTTGCAGAGCTTGGGGAGAAGTAATGAAATATTCCTTCAGAGAAAATATCGTGCTCCGGAAGGTCACATGCACGACGTAGAGACCCAACGTCGACCGGAACTGGGACCCACTGTCCAAAAAAAGCTTGATGTGGATGCTAGCAGTACGTGATCGAATGCATCTCCCGCGTAGTGCTTCATCCGCAGCAAGCGCGGCTCTTTGCCGGCCAAGCTCGTTTGCTTGAGTCGTTGTGTTGTCTTCCGGTACTAAAAAGTCCGCATTGTCCGGTCGACGGACATTTACTATGTCCAAATGGTGCGATGCAATAGGCCCAAATGAGATGGCATTGGCTGCCTCGTATGCATTGCGCTGGATTCTCGCTCGGTCCGTTCGGGCAGTAGTCGCACGAAAGAACTTGGCCGGTGGTTGGGCCGCAAGCTTCACGTACACAAACGCCTCAAACTTGAAACCAGCCTCGCTCTGCCGCTCAGATGGAGCCCATAGTTTCAATCGATGTTGTAGTGTACTAAGAAAGTTGTCAGCATTTAACTTCACGTATTTGTCTTGCGCATCGATTCGTACCTGCTTCATATATACATCGTTAGCATCGTCCATGCTGAAACACTTCTTTGCAGTCTCTGCACTCACTTGCACTGCCGTAATATTGACATAACATTTTTCACGGAATACTGAGGAGCCGTCCTATATATCAAGCATGATATTGTTTTTCCATCCGCCGCGGGATTTGCCATGGGGTTCACCCACTCGCGTCACAAGGAAGGCTTCTAGTATGCGTGGTAGCAAAAGGATATTCGATAGACGATCAGTGCTCACGGACATAGGGTGTGATGCTTGGAAAAATTTACCTTCGCACGGCTGTGAAAGAATGAAAATGAATGGGATAGACTTCGACATGCCAAAGTATGCTATATTTCAAACACTGGTTAAAGTACAGTTGGTTAGCGATCATGGTGGATACAGACAGGCTCATACCGTATGGACGCCTTGCATGACTGGGTGGTTGTGAGCTCTTCACGTCCTCGTTGTGCGTGCCATCGTTGTCTTCGACTGGACTACAAGCACCGCCTTCGATCCGGCGGACGCATCACAGCCAATGATGCCTCTACTCGAGACTAATCATCACAGTCGCCACGCGTTCCAATACATAAGTGGGACATCTGCACTGAAGATAGTTAGCAAAAATTCGAACATCATAATATCGCACAACATTACCAGTTTTAGCGAGCAATAAACGTTTCTCGAATGCTGTCTTTTCCGGCTCTATCTGCTTGTTGAGAGATCATGTTCAATTTTCGTTACAACGATAAAGTTGAGAGTGACTCACCATTTCAACCACTTCGCTGGTGAAATCGTCTGCGAGAGTGTGCCTTGAATAAGTTCGTCGCCATTCTTTCCACTATTGACAATGGGCACAGTCTCCATGAGGGCCGTTTCCATGCATTTTTTTCCCATTGTACTCACTCAAACTCTCGCTTGTCCTGTAGGAACGTCGCCGAGTTACCCTTAGATCGCACCGCAGACAATAATTATTCCTTCTAAATAGGGTTCATGTCATGGGCATCTCCACTTCCCCCCGTCCGTCCTTCTTAACAACACCTTGGCAATGGCATGACAGGCATTCCATCGAACTTTTGGTGACTCGGCATTGATTTTACCAGCAAGAACGCGCATGGCTTGGCCCAATAACTCGTCCGACCAAACCAGACTCGTGCTAAAACAGGCAACCGTCGCGCTTGTTTCTTCTCCATAAGCCACGCCCAATTTGAGCCGCTAACAGCGTAAAGCACGCGCAGACACTGACTCGAACACGATGCGAGGTGCCGCAAAAAGCACGCATCAAATGCGTCGCCAAACACTCCAGACAGTCGACACGACACGCGTTGCTCAGGTGCAAACACCGTTTAGGCGCAGTCGGCTCCAGCCAGCCATTCACGCCCTTGATATAATTCTCCAGAATCTTCACAGCTTGCAGACGAACATTGGGATCCATGTCTTGAAATGACGCCAACATAAACTCCGCCAACTGCGTCCAATTGGCACTTAATGGCTTCCAAGCGTTACAACGTCCGTGATGAATCATCAGGCCGCGACGCAATCACTAGCAATTCTTCTTCAAATGAACGCTGTCGTAAGAGCTACGTGCCGCAGGCAATCGAAACGTAGGCTACCCGAATCACACGACCGGTATCATTAGTATGCATCATAAACGGAACCATGAACCAATGGGGCTTTGCTACATCGATAGCATAGTACGCGATACTAGAGCATTGAACCCCTGTAATGAAGGTTCCTTTGAGGTTCAAAACGTCATCCGCCACAAGCTGTAAAACTTTGCGCGGCGTCTTGCTGCTTTCTGCGCACCGGTAGGTGGCAATGCGAGGCAGGAAGCGTCCATCAGGACGCACTAATTCAATCTCGCCGAAAAACGTCCCCTTGGGCAAACATCGAAGCTTCGTTTCCCCAGCCCTTGACGTGTCAAGTCGCACACCTGACCATGAGGGGCGTGATTCCGACATATTAGACGCATCTTCATCTGTCACATTGATCGGGGGAACTTTCTTGATCGGATTCTTGAAAGAAACTTCCACCTCACCATCTCACAGTAAATACACATTGTGGGCACCTGCGTGTCCTTGCTGAATTGCTGGCCGTGCTGGCTGGCAATTTGCATGACCCAGGAAAGTAACACGACTAATATCAACAAAAATAATGGCCTCATTTTGACACATTTGAATGCCGAATATACCGTAATGTAAGTGATTGTAAGCGCGCTGGTGGCGCTTTTGAGTCGGGTAGTGGTCTCGTGGCCTCGAAAGGGCAACTGAATGCTCTGCTGCTCGTCAAACGACTGTGAGACCGCTTTTCCAGCGGTCTCACAGTCCACACTTTGCTCTTCAAGTCGCCCATTTGCTCTTAACAATGCGTCACTCGTCCCTCCACGACATTTTTTTCTCGTTAGCGGCAAATACCGACATGTTGACATCCATTTGTCAAAAGACATCCATTTGTCAAAAGTACGCAACGCAGTATACAAATGACGGAGTGTTACATGCTCTTATACTCGATGTAGTGCTCCAAGTTGCTCTTGCATGGACACACTCGCGGCTCTCGACGGCTTCAAGCGCTTCAATTGCAAAGCGGTTAATCGATCGGCTTGCTCCCTTGCTCACGATCGTGTGTCGCCATCGCTCTCCCCACTCGTTTCTCGATCACGACACGTTTCAAAAGGCAGCACAGTGTCTGGTGATGATTTGGACCACGTGTGTGAAAGATGCTCTTCTATCGAATGATGAAGCGCTTTTAGAGCACACCGACCGCTCCCTCCTGTTTGACGGCTCGTGGGCCTCGCGGTTGATTCTGGATCATGTTGCACCCATGCGTGTCCTTGGCTTCATGGCCATTGAACGTGCAACTTTGTCACAAAAGACGTTGCCAGCGTTGGACTACTTGACCATGGCGTATACAACATTTTTTGACACTTTCGAAGCCGACGCGGTCCGGTTTGCCGCAGGTTCGCTTTTAACGACCGCCCTCCGTCACTATCATGGTCTTTCCAAGGACGAACAAGCTGCACTTGTCAAGATTTTGCATCTGCGAGCAGAACACCACGTCGATTGGTACATTCTCTAATATCTTCCCTTCTTTGAAAGCTTCTTTCATGCCTACATCGCTGTCCAGTATATTTTTTTCAGTAGTAAGTAACTCAATCATCATTTCCCTTAACTACCCCAAGTAACACACCTCACGGGAATATCGATGGATCCAGCATAGCGTCAAAAGTCCGTGGGATGGTCGGGCTTGCGATTCCACACTCTGTGACAACAACAAAATAATACAGTAGACGCAAACCCCACCACTTTACCGACCTGGAATGAGATGCTCACCTATTACGAGGAAGATCTCTTTGTCTTGTCCGAAATGGGGCTACTGGTTTTTGGAGAGGGCGAAATGTCTTAAGAAGTCCGTTTTATCTCGACCTAACCCTATATGGGGTCCGCAATAGAAATCGTTTCAGTCCGAAATCTGACCCGAAAACGGAGGGCAAAAGATTTGCAATGCACAATAAAAAGAAAAGTAATATATATTTGAGTTATTAAGCTCAAAATCGTACTTTATAACCTAAAATTCACATATAGTGGTCCACGTAGTTTTGTCTAACATGGAATTTCATTTCATCAAGCATGCCTTCAAATTCCAACACTCCTTCCAAAACCTTCGGGACCTCCGTGCATCCACATGTAATTTTGCACGTTCTTGCAGGTACGTAATAGCATTCCACATCACCTTGCACAAACGAATGCAACCAGTTTGGTCTTCAACCGAAAATAACCAGTAGAGAAAAAATCCAAAACTTAAACCAAACCAATTTGATCTCGCAGCTCTTCAATTCTCATCGCACTCAATGTCTTAGTTAAAAGGTCGGCCACCATATCCGCACTTGAAACGTGCTCCGGCCTCATCTTTCCTTTCCTGGTATAGTCCTTGATAAACTTTAACTTCACGTCGACATGCTGAGTGCTCGCAGCACTCCCCTCTCAATAACTATTTATTGCAGCCTGATTGTCTATCTTCAAGACAATCGGCGCTCCTGAGTTCAAACCAATTTCTTCAAGCAATTCTTTGATTCCAAGTGCTTGTTTACCACCCACTGCAGCAGCTACAAATTCTGCTTCGGCTGTTGAGAGTGCAACTAGTCCCTGCTTTTTACAGCTCCAGCCAGCCACAATGCCATTTACGAAAACAACGTTCGCGCTAATAATTTTTCGGTCAATCTTGTCAGCCGCGAAATCGGCATCGCTATAGCTAACTATGCACATAGACATAGTCTCTTCACTGTCATGTTTCAAACGTAACCTTAAAACTTTCGTACCCTTAAGGTACCTCGCAATTCGTTTAGCCATCTTATAATGAAAAAATGTCGGCGCATGCGTACGCCTAGTCACTTTGTGTACTGCGAGCGCGATATCAGGGCGAGAACATCGAGATATCCAAAGTAAACTCCCAACAAGTGATTGAAAATCCCTAATTGTAGGGGTTTTCCCATCCTTTATCATCGTCAAACGAGAATCCAATTTTCTGGAACATCTTCTTCCATGACGGGAGTTCTTACGATATTTGCATCCTTTAGACCATGCTTTTCCAACATCTCGTCGATCGTAAACTCTTGATCAATCCAGTATCTACTTTATCTCCTCCGATCCGCATACCCAAAACCTTTTCGTCCTTTCCAAGGTCTTCTAGCTCCAACCAGCTCATTTCATCGAAAAATTTATCCACAAGTTTTCCATCAGTGGCAGTCAGTAGCAGGTCATCAACATAGACTCCAACTAAGATGGAACCACGGTCATCACTTCGAACAAATATGCAAGTGTCCGTGAGACACTGCATGAACTTCATTTTCACAAGGGTGTCTCGTAGTAATTCATACCAGAGACGCCCAGCTTGTTTCAAGCCATATAATTTTTTCCAATTTTAGAACCACATCGTTTTCCGACTTCACGCCCAATTCTTCCAACTTCTCTTCAGATATCTTCATTCCTCGCGGCACCTTCAAGTGAATCTCGTAATTATCTTCTGTGGAAGCCTTGGGATATGCGCTAGACACATCACCGTGCCGCGCAGGTACCTTCCAAATGATTGCCATGATCAGGATTATCTTCATGTTATATAAATCCATCACGGTCGAGAACGTAAAGAAATAGTCTTCACCAGAAATTTGTCGGTCACCTCGTGCTACGAGACTAGCCTTTCGGCGCTCAACAGTACCATCAGCCTTCAATTTTGTTTTATATACCCATTTTGTGGGTAAAGGCTTCTTCCTTTCTGTCTTTCGAACAATTCTCCACGTGCCCAATTCCTCGAGCGCCCGCAGCTCTGTATCCTCGGCTGCTTTCCATTCACTTGATAAATGCCCCTTGTGAGCTTCAGAATAATTCGTCGGGTCGGGTTCCGACGTTGCTGTACAGTCCTTATGTAAACTCGATTCTGCAACTGCAAACGCACACAGCAGGTTTTCACCTTCTTCACGTAACCCTTCAGTAAACACTGCGTTCGTTTCTGGCTCTTCCTGCAAATTTTCATCCTTTCCTCCTTCCGGAGCGCTTTCCGGGTCCTTTTGCTTCTTCGTCGTTTTTCCTTTCGACTTAAGCTTTGAAAGGGCCGCCGCTTTAGTTGTCTCTTTCACCCTGCGGCCGGATTTCCTTGGAGCACTCTTTTCATGGTTTCCAGTGCGCTCAGGGGTCTTATTTCGCTCTTGTTGTGAACTCTTCGGCCGCGACTCGATTTGAGTGCCTCCTTCTTCCGGGTCGCTCAATAACCTGGCGATCTGCTTGTTCACAGCTTCGTCTAATGCTTCCATCTGCGAAACATGCCGGGTAGTCGTCACAACGCGATCCTTCAGCAGTAGGACCTTGTAGCCCTTCGTTTCATCGTTCTTACCTAGAATCAGGCCCCTTTCCGCGTGTTTCGCGAGCGACTTTGAGTGTGTGTCCCTGTATATCATTCACGGGGACCCAAAAACCACGATTTCTCCAATATTCGTAGGTTTATTCGTCAGCATCTGGATCGGGGGTACCCTTCCAGGACTTGCCCTGGTCGGACTGCGGTTGAGTATGTCCGTAGCATACTCAGCCGCCTCCGTCCAGAAAAATAGAGGTACACCCGATCTGAAAATCATGCACCGGACCACATTAAAAATGGTCCAGTTCATGCGTTCAGCTTTTCCATTAGAAGCCGGGGTGCTGGCCTTAGTAATTTGCCTGCGCACACCCGTTTGTCTGCAAAATAGGTCCACATTTCAAAATTCGCTTCCACCATCTGTATGAAAGACGTGGATACGGCAACTGAATTCCCTCTCAAACCAGCATAAAAAAAGCTCGAATATTTTTGCGGCACGATCTTTGGTACGTGCCGCAAACACACGCACATAGTTTGTGTAATGATCCACAAAACCACGAGAAATCTGTTTCCACGCCGATCGCGTGGGGTTATTGGGCCTTTTAAATCGCTGCATATTACCCCACGCACGCGATCTATTTGTGCATTCCCTCCGGAGTCCTTTTTGGATTGTTTAGTCTTATGCCTCTTACCCTCCGCGCAGGTCAGGCAATTCGGACGCGAGTAATCCGTAATTCTGATGCCTGACCTGGGGTCCCGAGCTAATCTTTCGACCGCATCGTAAGCGAGATTCCCGAGCCGGGCGTGGGAATGATGTAAGGTCCCTTCTTGTATCACTTTCCACATCTGCTGCCGCAACACTCATAACCATGCTTGAAAATGTTTTTCCGCACTCGCGGGGCCTGTCTGCACGCAAGAAAGCAACAAATACAGATCCATAGACTCCAACATTGAACAAGACTTGATTTCGAAAAACTATTTCCATTTTCACCATTATCTTGCAACACACAGCCCTTTTTCCGTAAATAAACCTAAGGATATAAGGTTTTTCACCAATTTTGGCGCGAAAAAGACCTCCGTCAACGTGATTTTCGTAACTTTGCCAAAATTCCTTTTTCCACATAATGTAAATTGACCAACTTTGGTCACTTCCAGCGTTCCCCCGTCTGGGAGCGTTAATGCGTCGCTCTGACTGCAATTCTTGCATTTTCCAGGAGCCCTTCGTCCGATATCAGATGCCGGCTGGCCCCACTGTCTATAATCCACAGGTCGCTCTCAAAACCTTCTTGACTGATGTCTGCCGCTTGACCATCTGTCGTAGACAGCACGAAACGTTGTTAAGAGTTTTTCTGGCCTTGTCGGCCCCGTTTATCGCTTTTTTGTGTCCTTTTTTACTTTCTTGTTGGGGGCAATTTCGTCGAATATGTCCTTCGACCCCGCAACCATAGCACACACGTTTCTGACATGTTCATCCACGGAATTGACGCCAAACTTTCCGAAATTTTGACGCTTGAGCTTGTGCGACTCATCGTCCAATTCCTGCGCCCAAGAAATCAATTCCTGCGCATGTTGCAGGTAATCCCGCCGTTGCAGATTATATCGAACCATTAGCGCGATTTTCAGCCTCGGGGCTGCAAACTTCACTATGTTTTCCACGATTAACCGCTCCCTCGAGTCACTTTCACGGGCCAATGCGACCAGATAAAGAAAGTGCTCGGTCCAGGACTTCTTAGGGTCTTTTTCTGCGGTGAAATGTTGTGTGGATTGATAGTGCGAGATGTTTACCTTGAAAGCATTCAACATCTGTTCCAATTCGAAATATAAACCTGGTGATATCTGCTACCAGGTTCCGATATTCGCTTGAAAGTACTTCAGCGCTACACCTTCCAGGTGCTCTCCCAGCTTATTGACTTTTAAACGCTCAATCCATGTGAGCCCCAACGCAATTTCCGCCACTTCAATGGCTTCGATAAACAAATACGCCCATTGCTCAAAGCCGGACCCTAGGCCTGCGTAAACCTCCGCTCCTGAGAAGTTCTGCACACTCAACCTTGAGATTTTTATTCCTCTAACGTTTCCCATCTGGTTTGCGGCCAAATTTCCGGGCACGCCCATACCAGCCACCACTCCCGGCACTCCTATACCAGCCGCCATTCCCGGAATATTCAGACCTGGCGCTTGCACCGGTGGTGGGGCTTCTTCGCCACCTCTTAAACCATCACCACGTCCTATACCGTCTTCTGCGCTCAGGTCGTTCAGGGTCATCATCATCCCGAACGGCCCGTGATTTTTCAGAGTGTCTCTGAACGCACTGGCGTATTCAGATCCCTGATTGGATCCTGGCGACGTGCTCGGGGCGGACCCTTGACAGCGCCTCTTTGGGCGTCGGTCCATACGCTTGAGGTACTCACCTCCATATTTGTATCTGACTTTTCACCTCATCCATTGTAACCACGAAAAAAAAACTTAAACGAGAAAATGAGATTGCAATAACCGCTAATTTCCACACGAGAATCGAAATAAAGTTCCAGCAATCCACGAACAAAAAACAGAACGGGAAAATCGACCTTAAATCACTCCTTATCTGATGATAATACGCTGTTAAAGCCCGTAATTCCATGGGCTCATAACTTGTAGGAAATCACTTGTAGCAGCCAGCACTAACAATCTAGTGCCGAGTGTTTACAGTCAGGCTAGAAACTGTCAACACACTTGTTTATCTGCCTTGAGATTGCGTGCTTAGTCTCGTAAACTAATGTGAGGAGGTGCTTGAACCCGCACTATCACCAGTCACTATTGTCCGTAAGTATGTAAAAGGAAAAGTAATATATATTTGAGTTATTAAGTTCAAAATCGTACTGTATAACCTAAAATTCACATATAGTGGTCCACGTAGTTTTGTCTAACATGGAATTTCATTTCATCAAACATGTCTTCAAATTCCAACATCAGCCAACTTGGTTGGCCCGGGGATCGAACCTGGGATCTCCCGGTCCCGAAGTGAGCAGCGTACCACTCGGTCACTATCGTGTCTTTCTTCAGTACTTGGTATTTTTCATTACGAGATCGATTCACTGAATTGAATCGCGCCACCCGTCATATATAATTGGTGGTCACAGTTCTATTGTTGTGGCTTGCAAAACCAGCACTACATGTAGTCAGAGGGGAGAGAATGATCGTTTATCCGACATCACTTGAAATTTGTATATAGAATTTCATCAAATCAATGAGCAATACACAATTTTTAAACCAATAATGAGTCTTTCCATCCCATCAGGTGCCCTCTTTTGACCAATCAAATTGCAGTAGTTGGTTTCCGACAGATCTTGTCCGACGAAATGTGGACCTATATTTTTGATTGGAGCATATTTTCGTTTTCATTCTTATGTACTCGCCTGCGTAGTATGGAGCGCGCCTATCATACTACACGTTACATAGAAAGAACATGCAGGAGAGTGAGGAAAATGTTTTTAGTACCGTCGAAGGCGCGTAAATTTGCATACTGCTCCCTGAATAAATATATCAAGCGGCCAAAAGATGAATTACATGAACGGCGTAAATAAATGCATTGTAGCTGTCGCAGGCAGGCATTCTTAGGAGGATGGTGATGATGTCGGTCCCCATGGTCCGCATCATCTCCACCACAGTATCCACATTTCTTTGTGGAAAGTGAAGGAAAAATTACCTCACTAAGTCTTGCGCGAGCTGTCGCTCGCGTTCACGATCGCTGAACGTCGTCATGACGGTCGGTCGGCTCTTAACTCTTCGCTCTGCTAGTTAACTCGCGAACGGAACGAACAGTGGTCGTTAAGACGGACCACAAAGTGCTACCAGAAGTAACATACCAGGTGTTACAGGCGTACACTGTTAAATTGCAAGTGAGGAAGCGTGCAATTGGTTAGAAACAAATGTAATTTGTTTCTCAATAGTTTACTTAAGATTAAACTTAGAGTTGGACTATTTAATTGATTAAATAGTCCTTAGTTATATTTATGAATATATAACCAAGACACGTGGCTGCAAAACGGTAAGTTTAAAAGTGAATATATTTATGAGTGGTTTAGAGATAACTACTATAATTAGATCTAGACTAATCATATAAACATGTAATATAAAACTGATCTAATAATACTCTTATTATTAGATCTCTTCTTAGATTCGATATTTGTATCAGAATCGGTTTCTCAGGTATAATAACTTATAATCCAATATTCGCATTTCAGACAGCAAGTCTGAAATTGAACTGTGATATTTCAACTTATATATCACTTATGTAATGGTACCCCATTACATCAGCCCCCACTCGAGGTGGTTGGCCAATAATATAATGTAATATTGGCCAATCTAATGGTGGCACTTGTTGGTCATAACAATATTTTGATTACAACCATTAAAGACTAGAAGAATTAAATGGTCGAGATCCGCGGCGGCGCTCTTAAGGGCGCTGCTGAAAATGCTAATGCAGCATTCACTCTTGCACGTGATGCAGAGGTGCCAACATCGAATGCCGACGCTGCTAATGTAGCGTCGGAGAAGAAGCCGAGAGACCCATTGTCTCTCGTAGTAGACGCTGCAGAAGCAGTGTCTTAGAGGGGACGTGAAGATGTCGCTAGTGCGACATCTTCTGCGCTCTCACCTGCCGAAAAGCGGGTTGCGAAGAAGTGTTCGTCCGTTTTCGGAGACTCATCGGACTCCGAAGAAGAGGGTAAGGACGTCACAATACCCCGCAAGGAGTCTAGCGAGCTTACACTCGCTAGAATTTCTTCGCCAAGAAGTGACGGCGAGGTGGATTCTGACGCTGTCGATTACGACAGCCATAATTCCGTCATACGATGGAAGAAGGAACGGAGAGCTCCTCCTGGACCTCGTCACTCGCCTGGTTGAGACGACGACTTTGGGATGGCAGGTGGCACTCCACTTGCCAAGAAACAACGTGCAGAAGTGGCTTACGCTACTTCTGATTTGTCTTGTCGTACGGAACCACATGTTCCGTTCAAAGTGGGGTTTTGGACCCCAGCATGGACGTTAATGCCCGATAGTGGCGGGCATACCAAGCGCGATTGTCAATACCCGTTGTTTGACATCAACGCGCTTGATGATTGCGAGGACCTTTGCAATCGCCACTTCGATAGGAGTACCGACGATAGACGTCGGTATTTTATCGACTTTTTCTTTCAGTATGGTTATTATACGAACCGAAAAGGGTCGCGTAAGAACAGGGATGATAAAGACGCCCTGACGCATCGTTGGAACGCCTTTGTTGAGAATTACAACAAAGGTCCCGGCGATTACGTGAAGCGAGTTCACGTAAATCGCGAGAGCTTTTTAAAGCACTCACGTTCAGAAAACTTGGAGTTTATCCATTTCACCTGCATCAAAGAAGGAATTTCTTGCGGAGTTCCTTCTCACATGGTTTGCCTTGTTGTCACAAGGGAGCTTCTCGTCTAAGCGAAAAGGAGCTGCGAGGGTACCGAGGCTACTCAGTACCCGCTACGAGTAAGGGCCTAATTGATGCCCTTAATATATCAGCACCTGGTGCTGATACCTTGCACTCATCAACACCTATTGTTGATGCTTCTTACAAGTTTGAGGAGAAGTGTCCTTCTCAAACTCCTTCAGGAGGTCAGGGGCATCCGCCCTCAGAACCTCAATCGGCTTCCCAGAGTCAAACTCTTGGGAACATCCCAACCAGCGTACCAAGTACTCGGTACGCTGCCCCTTCTTATAGGGAACCGAGCACTTCGCAATCAAGCGCTCGAGAATATAGCACTTATTTCACTAATTATCAATCATGGGCGGCGGGGGCGGCGGGGGCTGGTTGTCGTTCCCTTCGTGAAGTGATTCACGACATTTTGGGCGCTCACGTTGTCCTTCAGCAGAAGAATGATCTTCTGCTGGTCTGACTTGATCGACGAAAGACGGAGATGGAGAATCTCCGGACTTCCCACAATCGGTTGGAAACCGATTACAAGTCTCTTTTGGGAGACTTGAAGAAGCACGGCATTCGCCGTGGGGATGCGTCTCGTCCGACGACGTAGACGATTGATACGGCTTGAGCCTCCCAACGTAAAACGTTGGATGAAGGCGCATGGCCTCGGGAATGTCTAATGTATAGGCATTCCCCTTAACGCTTTGGACCTTAAAGGGTCCAATAAATTTAGGGAGCAACTTCCGTGTAGGGAAGTTGCTAATTGCATGTGTATGTAAATTAGTTGTAGATAACAAAACTAATTCCCCTTTTTGAAAGGAAGTTTTGTTTTTCCTTCCATTCTTGTCTGCATTCTGCTTCTGCTTATCAAAAGCATAAGCAAGTGCATCCTTTACATAGCGTATTACAGCGTCAAGCTGTAATACGAATTCATCTACTGCTTTATTAGCAGTAGGTGGATTGTCTTCTTTGTCTGCAGCCATTGCTGCAGACACATATTCTTCATAGGCAGCTTCAGTATCAACTGAAGCTGCTTGAGTATCTACTGCGTCAACAGTAGAAGACTCGTTAATCTCTTCGCAAGTTGCGGTTGCAACTTGCCCATCGACTCGCTCAAAATTTGATCGGTTCCCTCCCCCACTTAGATTTGGCGGGCCACCAAGTAAAGCTAGGGTTCGTGAATGCCTCAAGGCATGCACGTAGGACAGTGTTTGCTTCGTGGAAGCATGCACCGAGTTGTTTATTGCAAACTCAGTGAGTGGCAAAAAGTCACTCCACTGTTCGAAGGCATGCGCGTATGAACGCAGCATGTCTCCTAGAACGCGTTTAACGCGTTCAGTTTTCCCATCCGTTTCCGGATGGTCCGCAGTTGACTTCTTCAACTGCGTTCCCAACAAAGAGATCGATTCTTGCCAGAAACGTCCTGTAAATCTCGGATCTCGATCCGAGACTATGTTTTCCGGCATTCCGTGTAAACGGAATACCGTGTCAACGAATATCCGCGCTGTTTGCGCGGCAGTGACATTCGCTGACACTGCAGCAAGATGAACCATCTTGCTGAAACGGTCTACAAAGACCACTATACCAGTCTTCCAACTATGATCGGGGGGAAGACCGAAGATAAAGTCCATGGAAATGGACTTCCAACACTCTGTCGGAACCGGCAGATATTGGAGGGGAGCCCGCGCAGAGTGCGCAGGCTTTACGCGCTGGCAAATCTCGCAAGCACGTACGTACTCGCGTACCCATTTATACTGGTTACGCCAGTAGAAATCGCGAGCGAGAGAAGCATACGTCTTCTCTCGACCTTGATGTCCCGAAATCGGCGCATCATGGTACTCAAACAGTATTTGATGTTTGAGATCATCGTCGTTTGGAACGACGATGCGGCTAACATCTTGTTGGTCTGTGCTGTAAAGCAACAGAGCATCGTGCAATCGGTAACGATGCACGCAAGCGCGAAGGAACTCTGGAAGTTCCTCGCGCTTCCGATCAGATTGATTATAAAGGTAATCAATCAGCAGACGAGTTTCCTCGTCTGTTTCGTACGCTTGACGTACCTGTCGTACGAGTGACGACGACAGAGCAGTGCAACGTATTGCGTTTGCACTGGTTACCTCCATTACAGACGGTTTCGTCTCGTAATCGGGGCGTCGTGATAGCGCATCCGCTATCACGTTCAACTTTCCCGGTTTGTATTCAACCGTGAAGTTGTATTCGGCAAAGAATGATAGCCAACGTGCCATTCTTTGGGAGATGTGTGGTGAGTTCACGGCCGTGGGTAACGACGCATGGTCCGTGTAAACCACAAACGGTCTATCTCCTAAGAGATAGATCCGAAACTTAGCCAGTGCATACTTCATGGCAAGGAGTTCCTTGTCATGCACTGGATAGTTGCGTTGAGCGCAACTGACGGGAATGATAGAAGATCACGCGATCACGATCATCGTGATCGCGCTGCATCAAGGCACAGCCGATGGCGAAATCGCTCGCGTCGCAAACGACGTGAAACGGTCGCTCGTTATCGGCTATCGCCAAGACGGGAGCTTCAGTCAAGCTACGCTTGACTGCATCAAATGCATCTTGGCACTGGGTATCCCAGTGCCATTCGACGTCTTTCTTAAGTAATTGAGAAAGAGGTCGAATAAGACCGGCATAATTGCACGAATATTTGTGCAAGTATGTCGCCAACCCAAGGAACTTTCGAAGTTCCTTGACGTTGTTTGGCGTAGGCCATTCAACGATCACCCTGATCTTTTCTGGATCGGGGCGCACTCCGTTCTTGCCTACAAAGCAGCCAAGAACGGGTATCTCAGGTGCAGCAAAGGTGCACTTCTTCAAATTTGTATAGAGCTTGTGCTTGCGCATAAGCTCTAGTACCTGATGTAGATGTTCTTTATGAATATCTACATCCGTTTTACCATGTTCAGCCTTACTGTGGATGAACACGTCGTCAAAGTAGCTCGGTGCGAATTCTCGCACCGGGCGCAATAGATGCGTGACGCATCTATTGAAGGTGGCAGGGGCATTTCGAAGCCCCTGTGGCATTACAAGCCACTCCCAAAGCATACCGCTTGGAGTGCTTACTGCCGTGAGAGGGATATCCTTCTCACGCATAAGGATTTGGTAGAAACCATCCCTTAAATCGAGAGCACTGAAAACGGTACTCCCGCTCATGCCATCAATGATGACATCATTCCGCGGTATCGGCGCAGACGCCGATACCGTGGCTGCGCTCAGCTTATTAAAAGCATGAGCGATTTTCCACCCACCAGTAGATTTCTTTACGCAAAAGATGGGACTGGAGTGCGGTGAGGTTGACTCCCGCACATGTCCCGCCTTACGACGAGTTTCGAAGAACTCGTCGATCGCCTTGACCTGGTCACGCGGTAATGGCCATTGTCGCGTGACACAGTTCTTTTTGCCAGGCACGAGATCAATCTCGTGCTTTTTCCCCTTATCCTTAGGGAGCTCGCAAGGTACTTCTTCTGGGAATACGTCAGCAAATTCCCAAAGTACCTTGTAGTATGGGGAAGTCGCTTTAAGCGACTCCCAGCTCTGCGCTTCAAAGCGCTGAACTTTGGTTTGTTCATTGGGAACGGTCTCGTTCCCAATGCCATCTGCCTGCAGTGTGGATATTCGTTCGCAAATATCCACAACATCGTCTGTTGCAACGCTGACACAGATATGATCGATCTGATCATCGTGCAAGTTCTTAACAAGATTTTTCCATCTCAAGGCTGGATGAGCCACCACCTCCGAACCTAAGTTCGGAGGGTTGTCGAGTGTTAGAGACTGGGTAGCTAATCCAGTGTCTGTCTGCGTCAAGATGTTTATTGTCTCGACGGACACGACCGCATGATCGGACGCACTCGTCTGATCTGTTGCCTGTTCTGCAGCACGGTGATTATCACTCGTGCACAAGGCATCTTCAACATGGCGACCACTGTCTACCATGGTGTTCTCGCACTCACGACTGCTTTCAGTCGTGGGTTCTTCATCTTCGACACGGAAGTCACTTACATCCGTGTCGGTGCTTTCGTCTTCACGGTGGTGTTTCCCACCGTGAGTAAATTCTCTGCACCACGACGGTCATCGGTCGTGGTTGCTTAACACGGGGTGTTTGTCACCCGTGTTGCACACGTTACCGACACGCAACGACTCTTCCGTTGCGTGTGCAAGTCCCTCTGGACTTTGATCAGCGGGTGTACCATCCGCTGATCTTGTCGGATCAGACCTGGTGGTGCCATCGCTACCCGCCAGACTGTCTGACTCTGCGGTTGTATCGTTAGATACAGCCGGGTTACTCACAGGGTGATCAGATCCTGTGGGACCACCGCAGTCGATCGACAGGTTAACCCAGTCGATCGTTGGTTGATGCTTGGACATCCAAGGGATGCCCAAGATGACATCGAACTTGTCGTCGAGATCGAGGATTCGTCCTCAAACGACAGTTCGTCTAGCTCGAAGCGTGTGCGAATCACACGCTTTGGTATAGATACGGTTGCACCGGTAAGCAACAGGTGCACTGGACTGACAACATACTTCGTGGAGAATCAATTTTCACGAAATCCAACGACGTTAGAACCTCAGTTCTAACGAAATTGTTTGACGCACCTGTGTCAAACAGAGCGCGCATGGGGACATCGTTTCCATGCGGCTTAACTTCCAGGGTGATGAGAGATTTTCCTTCACCCTGCACCTTTTGACAGGACATAGTCCCGTCTGGGGCTATTAGCCTCACATGCCTGACGTCGGCATGTGAGATAACCCGCCCAGTAGGGCACTCCGCCCCTACTGGTTGTTGCCGTTTTATGCATCAACAGAGGGTTGCCCCTGTTGATGTCCCCGACCAGCGGACTGTCCAGTCCACTGACTGCGTGGCGCGGGCCGTGGCGCCATACACATAATGGCCCATCTTTACGCATCTTTTGCAGCGAAGGAACGTCTTGTTATTCGGTTGCCTCGGGGTCGAGGCAACTGCAACCGATAGGTCCATCGGTTCTGGACCTCCTCCGCCCGTGCTCTGGCGCGGGTTTTGGTGTCGTGAGACGAAGTGTGAACTTCGTCTGCTCGAGAAATTATTAACATGCTGCACCGGCGTTATGTTAAAGTCGAAAGGCTGTTGAGCCCTTCGACTGAACCCAGCATGCGTTGACGCTGAACTCATGCTAAATTCTTCTCGGATGCTTTGGTCTATAGCGTCCCTTAGAGTCTTTGGCGGAATTCGGTAAATACTCTGCTTGATAGAACCGTCGTTCAGTCCCTACATGAAGCCAGTGACCTGCATGGTAGGGGGCACCGGCTCATACACAATATTTGATAACAATTATTGTATTTTCTGAGCGTAAGCTTGAAGACTAAGCTTACCTTGCCGGAGTTCCATGAACTCTTCTCGGCAACTAACCTCCATTTTTGGAGCTTCAAAGTTGAGCTTTTAGCTCAGCTTTCAATTCCTGATAAGTCAGGAACGCAGATTCATCAGTGGATCTGCAGCTCATTGCCCATTCCCTGGCGCGACCGCCCAGGCATGTGGTAGCAAAAAAATCTTGTGAACGTGGATCCACAATCTGTTGCGCAGAGATGGCGTCTTCCACCTCTGCGAACCATCTACGAAGGAGTTCACCCCTTCGCCAGTAAAGGGCGAAATCCGCGCCTTTACTACATCGACGCTCGCTGTGGGCGTTGTTGGTGGCGACCGCGACATTATTGACGCGGAACGCACCTGAGGGTCTATGAAAAAAATCCTCTTGAAACGGCTCACCATTTCTAAAGCTTCCTCCGAGGTAAAACCTCGGAGGATGGTGATGATGTCGGTCCCCATGGTCCGCATCATCTCCACCACAGTATCCACATTTTTTTGTGGAAAGTGAGGGAAAGTTTCCCTCACTAAGTCTTGCGCGAGCTGTCGCTCGCGTTCACGATCGCTGACCGTCGTCATGACGGTCGGGCGGCTCTTAAACCTTCGTCCCGCTAGTTAACTTGCGCAACGGAACGAATAGTGGTCGTTAAGACGGACCACAAAGTGCTACCAGGTGTAACAGGCTAGCTGTTACAGGCTTACACTGTTAGAATTGCAAGTGAGGAAGCGTGCAGTTGGTTAGAAACAAATGTAATTTATTTCTCAATGGTTTAATTAAGATTAAACTAGGTCTGAACTATTTAATTAATTAAATAGTCCTAGTTATATATATGAATATATAACCACGACACGTGGCTACAAGACGGTAAGTTTAAGAGTGAATATATTTATGAGTGGTTTAGAGCTAACTATTAGATCTAGACTAACCATATAAAAATGTAATGTAAAACTGATCTAATAATACTTTTCTTATTTGATCTCTTCTTAGATTCGATATTTTTTATCAGAATCTGTTTCTCGGGGTGGATTATAATAACTTATAATCCAATATTCGCATTTCAGACAGCAAGTCTGAAATTGAACTGTGATATTTCAACGTAAATATCACTTATGTAATGGTACCCCGGGGGTCTACGTGACAAAATCGGGAAAAGGAACAAAGGGATTTTCTACCACCTTTTGCATACTTAATGAAACGTTTACTCCAAGCGACAATAAAAAGTATACCAAATTGTTTTTTTCTCACCAACACTCTAATTTTGAAAAAGGACAAAGTTTTTTTTTAGATGTGACTTTATACCCAAAGTTAAAAAAAGTGGAAAGCGACAATAGAAAATATACCAAATTGATTTGTTCATATTATGTAGTTTGGAGACTCCGCCTTTATAGAAACAAGAAAGTTTAACTAATATTTTTGTCTTATAGTCGATCGTGGAATAGCAAAAAAATAATGCTGAAAAAGCATTGCAAAATAGGTTGTACAGACTATCGTTTAAGAGAAGAGCAAAACTTACGCAAAAGGAAATTTGCAGATTTGCTTGTATCTGATGTACGGTGCTAGTAAGATCAGTGAAGCAGAAAGAAGTTAGTCTCATCAAGCGAGAACTGACCGATATAGACTTGATTTTTTTAAGCATGGTAATAAAGTGCTGGTACGACAAAAACATAAGGGTCGGCCAAGATTATTGCAGCTCAAAGCGCTAGTTGGTAAAAAAAAATAACTCGGGTTTAACGCGGCGCCAGACATTTCACCGCTGTTGCTTCAACGGTTACAAAGACGTATGTGACGACAGCAATGTAAAACTCAACTGAAGGGAAAATTGAAGGCGATGTGTTCAATTGGAATAACTTGGCTCTGGCAGCTAAGGAATAATGTGGTGTATAAAGGGTAGCATTTGGAAGCTAGGACGCATTTGGGAACAATGTGGCAAAATACAGTAGCGCGGTTCAGAATTCGAGCGGTCATTGTCTAGGTTGACTGGATTAGGTCTACAAGTATGCTTAGAATGTTATCAGGAGAGAGATAAATGGACGCGAGATTGGGCGCAATGAAAATCATAGCCCACAACAGTTAAATAGACTAAATATACTACTCTATCAAAAACAATTCGGGCTTACCAATCAAGCTAATTTGGGTACAAGCGCTAGCGATAGTACATTAAGTACTCGAGGATGTTCAACAAACACTTGATCTTAGCCAAAACGGACAAGGTATGATATGTGCTCAACACTATGAACACTAAACCAGGGTGAAATGCATTGCAAAAATATCAGTTATGTGTATTGCTTTTTCTAAGAGGCGCTGTCACCAATTCGTAATCATTTTGCTTTGGTCCCCCAAACCGTAGATATCCCTATCTATCAGCAAGATAATTTTTTTATGAATTGCAGAACTGACTTTATTTTCCATGCGATCTGATTGGTTTGATGATTTTGAGGATCCTGCTCCCGTATTCATGCAGGTAGCCAATGCAGCAAGAACGCTTTTTTCAGAGCGAAAATAATCGGAACGGAAAGATGACGCTATTTCACCACCGAGCAGTGATCCCCTCTCATTGGCAGACGCTCCAGCCGATGCAGTTCTGAATGATAGTTTGCTTGACTTATTAGAATACGTGGATTAAATGCAGTGCCTTTGTGAACTAAATTAGAAAGGAAGATCCATTGCTTTTATAGTCAATCTACTCTATAACTCGTCATCAGTATTGTCGAGTAACATATAAGAGACTCATTGTTTTCGTTTCGCTTTTTCCACCTGCTGTTTTACTTACAGGCTGATACCTCGGTGACATTCGTGATGCAGACGGAGTGATAGGTTTTGAAGGATCAACATAGCGCCACCAAGCGCACGAATGATTCCCGAGAACCACATACCTGGACGCGCCAGCTTGGTGTCCAAGTGACGAGCTGTAGATAGTTATCTGTTTCACAAAGAAAATTCCACTAAAATGTACAACAACGTACGTTTTCAAAAGATGAAAGGCTGGTAATCGCTCCTTGAATCTAATTTGCCTGGCTCATGTTATCTCGTGCTTGCTCAAACTGGAAAGCGTGGTATATGAGGATCACGTAATTCTGACTAAAGTTGTGATGTCAGCTTGTGTGGGTTCACAAACCTTCTTTAAAGTGATTGGTGATAATTGAATTGAGCCACTTTGCAAAATTTTGTTCTTGCTGATAGGACATGACTACCTAAATTTGATGTCCACGTGTTTCGCGCTGGCATGAAGCTGCTTGATGGCTACCTGATTGTCAATTTTAAGGTCAATCGGCGCTTCCGTTTTCATTCCAATCTCTTTCAGTAGCTCTTTCATTCCGAGCATTTCCCTGCCTCCAACTGCTGCCGCGACGAATCCAGCCTCAGCCGTCGACAGCGCAACAGAAGCCTGCTTCTTGCAACTCCACCCAACCACAATGCCATTCACGTAAAGCACCACCGCGCTGACGCTCTTTCTGCATGACTTGTCCGCCGCAAAATCAGCATCGGTATAACTTGTGATGCGAGGCGGCATTGGCAAGTCATCATCATGTTTAAAAGTCAACTTTAATTTCTTTGTACCTTTAAGGTACCAAAACTTCTTTTGGCCATCTTGAAGTCCAATAACGTGGGTGCATGTGTGCGTCTCGTCACACGATACACCGCGAAAGAGATACCCGGACGCGTGAATCTAGCCACCCACAGCAAACTACCAACAAGCGATTGAAAACTTTTAATCGTCGGTCCACTATCTGCAGAAAATTCCGGTAGATTTTCGTCCAAATTTTGATCCATCCTTCCTTCTGCAATCGGTGTCCTTGTACTTTTGGCATCCACCAGGCCATGCTTTTCCAACGTCTCACTTATTGTTGTCTTCTGATCGATCAGGCACCCTTAGCTCGGGCTTCCTCCGATCATCATGCCCAGGACCTTTCCAAGGTCCTTCAATTCTAAGACCGCCATGTCTTTGAAAAATTCTCCACTAACGCTTCACTGGTTCCCGTCACCAGTAAGTCATCGACCGTTAACCCCGCCCCCACTGCACTTGCTGAATCTCGACGCACGAAAATACAGGTATCAATCAGGCACTGACGGAAACCCATTTCCAGCATAGTCTTTTGCAGGAGCTCGTACCAAAGCCTCCCTACCTGCTTTAACCCATACAAATTTCTCTTCAATTTGAGAACCAAATCATTTTTTGAAACCACACCAAAATTTTCCAGTTGCTCGTTCAATATTTCCATTCCTTGGAGTATTATTAATTGTATCGCTTACCCATCTTCTGTTTGCGCCTTTGGATACGCGCTAGGAACGTCTCTGTGTCGGGCAGGCACGTCCCATATCTGAGACATCACCAGAAAAACTTTCAAGTTATTTATATCCATCACTATAGAGAACGTCATGGGATAATCTTCTCCAAACACTTGCCTATCACCTCTGGTAACCAGTCGTGCCTTATAACGTTCAATTGTTCCATCTACCTTGAGTTCGTCTTATAAACCCACTTTGAAGGCAGTGGGGGTTTTCTTTCCAACCTTCGAGCCAATTCCCACGTCCCGACTTCTCCCAGGGAATTTAATTCATCTTTTTCGGCCCTTTTCCATTGGTCTGAATTTTGACCTGCGTGTGCCTGCCGATAGCTCGTCGGATCAGGCGCCGATGCATTATTCGAAACTCCAGAAATCTTAAAGTCAACCACTGCGAAAGCGAAAACCACATTTCGTTCATTTTCCGGTGCAACATCGTCTGGTGTGCCTCCAGGATTCGCATCACTTGTTCCATGATTCGTGGCATTTTCTTCAGTTACGTCTCTGCTGCCTTTGACCTTCTTCTGCTCCTGCTTCCTTTTCTCGAGGGCCACAGCCTTCGGAGTTTCCGTAACCTTCCGTCCGGACTTCCTCTGTTTGACATTGTCCGGTGCTTTTTCTTGGAAAATCCATTCGAGTCTTGACGATTTGTTCTCTCTTGGGCACGGTTCTCCAGTTCAACCTCTTCTTCACCTTCCACAGTTTGAGAATTCTTCTGCTCACATCGTCGGTACGCGTCTCAATTTGACTCGCGTGTCGAGTCGTGGTTACGACCCTGTCCTTCGGGGTTAACACCTTGTACTCCTTGGTCTCGTCGTGATGTAATGGGGTGCCATTACATAAGTGATATTTAAGTAGAAATATCACAGTTCAATTTTAGACTTAATGTCTGAAATGCGAATATTGGATTATAAGTTGTTATAATCCATCCTGAGAACAGATTCTGATATAATTATCGAATCTAACAAGTAATCTAATGATAAAGATATCATTAGATCAGTTTTATACTACATGTTACTATGATTAGTCTAGGTCTAATTATACTAGTTAGCTCTTAACCATTCATAAATATATTCACTCTTAAACTTACCTTCTAGTACTCAAGTAGCCTTAGGTATATATATTAATATATATACTTAAGTAATAGATTAATTAATACACTAATTAGTCTATATCTAAGTTTATCTAAGGTAAACTAAGGAGGACCAAATTTACATTTGGTCCTACACAAATTGCACGCTTCCTCACTGCAATCTTACAGTGTAAGCCGCGTAACAGTAGCCCTGTTACACCTGGTAGCACTTAGTGGTCCGTCTAAACGACCACTGTTGACGCGTTCCGCTAGTTAACTAGCGGAACGAAGGTTTAAGAGCCGCTGGCTGTCATGGCAACAGCCAGCGATCGTGAGCGTGAGCGTCAGCTCGCGCAAGATTTAGTTAGGGAAAACTTCCCTAACTGGTCACAGAGTGCTGTGACCACTGTGATAGAGATGATCCGGACCATAGGGCCCGAGGTCATCTCTCTCCTCCGTGGTAAAACCCCGGAGGAAGCCTTAGAGACGGTTACCCGTTTCAAGAGGATGTATGTTGATCCTCAGGTGCGTAACGCAATATTGCGGTCGCAAACATCAACAACAACAACGCCCGCACCTAGTGCGAGCGTTGAAGTGGTAAAGGCGCGGATTCCGCCCTTTACTGGCGAAGGGGGTGAACCCCTTCGTAGGTGGTTCGCAGAGGTGGAAGATGCCCTCTCTGCGCAAAAGATTGTGGACCCGCGTTCACAAGCTTATTTCGCCACCACATGCCTAGGCGGTCGCGCCAGGGCATGGGCGATGAGCCGCAGATCCACTGATGGATCTGCGTTCCTGACGTATCAGGATTTAAAAGCTGAGCTGAAGCTCAACTTCGAAGCTCCAGAAATGGAGCTTAGTTGCCGCGAAGAGTTCATGGAACTCAAGCAGGGCAAGCTGAGCCTACATGCGTACGCTCAGAAAATACAATATTTGTTATCAAATATTGTATACGAGCCGGTGCCCCCTGCCATGCAGGTCACTGGCTTCATGAAGGGACTGAATGACGGTCCCATCAAACAGAGTCTTTATCGGGTTCCCCCAAAGACTCTGAGGGATGCTATCGACCAAAGCATCCAAGAGGAATTCAGCATGCGTTCAGCAGCAGCGCATGCTGGGGTTAGTCGAAAAGCGCAAGTGCCTTTCGACTTTAACATGCCGCCAGTGCAGCATGTTAATAATAACAATTTCTCATCGAGACGAAGTTCACACTTCGTCCCGAGACACCAACACCCGCGCCAGGGCGCGGGTGGAGGAGGTCCAGAACCGATGGACCTATCGGTTGCAGTTGCCTCGACACCGAGGCAACCGAAGAACAAGAAGTTCCTTCACTGCAACAGATGCGCGAAGATGGGCCATTACGCCCATGAATGCATGGCACCGCGACCGGCGCCACGCAGTCAGCGGACTGGACAGTCCGCTGGTAAGCGTCATCAACAGGGGCAACCCTCTGTTGATGCAAAAAACTTCAACAACCAGTAGGGGCGGGGCGCCCTACTGGACGGGTTATCTTAGTTCACAAAGGCACTGCATTTAATCCACGTATTCTAATAAGTCAAGCAAACTATCATTCAGAACTGCATCGGCTGGAGCGTCTGCCAATGAGAGGGGATCACTGCTCGGTGGTGAAATAGCGTCATCTTTCCGTTCCGATTATTTTCGCTCTGAAAAAAGCGTTCTTGCTGCATTGGCTACCTGCATGAATACGGGAGCAGGATCCTCAAAATCATCAAACCAATCAGATCGCATGGAAAATAAAGTCAGTTCTGCAATTCATAAAAAAATTATCTTGCTGATAGATAGGGATATCTACGGTTTGGGGGACCAAAGCAAAATGATTACGAATTGGTGACAGCGCCTCTTAGAAAAAGCAATACACATAACTGATATTTTTGCAATGCATTTCACCCTGGTTTAGTGTTCATAGTGTTGAGCACATATCATACCTTGTCCGTTTTGGCTAAGATCAAGTGTTTGTTGAACATCCTCGAGTACTTAATGTACTATCGCTAGCGCTTGTACCCAAATTAGCTTGATTGGTAAGCCCGAATTGTTTTTGATAGAGTAGTATATTTAGTCTATTTAACTGTTGTGGGCTATGATTTTCATTGCGCCCAATCTCGCGTCCATTTATCTCTCTCCTGATAACATTCTAAGCATACTTGTAGACCTAATCCAGTCAACCTAGACAATGACCGCTCGAATTCTGAACCGCGCTACTGTATTTTGCCACATTGTTCCCAAATGCGTCCTAGCTTCCAAATGCTACCCTTTATACACCACATTATTCCTTAGCTGCCAGAGCCAAGTTATTCCAATTGAACACATCGCCTTCAATTTTCCCTTCAGTTGAGTTTTACATTGCTGTCGTCACATACGTCTTTGTAACCGTTGAAGCAACAGCGGTGAAATGTCTGGCGCCGCGTTAAACCCGAGTTATTTTTTTTTACCAACTAGCGCTTTGAGCTGCAATAATCTTGGCCGACCCTTATGTTTTTGTCGTACCAGCACTTTATTACCATGCTTAAAAAAATCAAGTCTATATCGGTCAGTTCTCGCTTGATGAGACTAACTTCTTTCTGCTTCACTGATCTTACTAGCACCGTACATCAGATACAAGCAAATCTGCAAATTTCCTTTTGCGTAAGTTTTGCTCTTCTCTTAAACGATAGTCTGTACAACCTATTTTGCAATGCTTTTTCAGCATTATTTTTTTGCTATTCCACGATCGACTATAAGACAAAAATATTAGTTAAACTTTCTTGTTTCTATAAAGGCGGAGTCTCCAAACTACATAATATGAACAAATCAATTTGGTATATTTTCTATTGTCGCTTTCCACTTTTTTTAACTTTGGGTATAAAGTCACATCTAAAAAAAAACTTTGTCCTTTTTCAAAATTAGAGTGTTGGTGAGAAAAAAACAATTTGGTATACTTTTTATTGTCGCTTGGAGTAAACGTTTCATTAAGTATGCAAAAGGTGGTAGAAAATCCCTTTGTTCCTTTTCCCGATTTTGTCACGTAGACCCCCGGGGTACCATTACATAAGTGATATTTACGTTGAAATATCACAGTTCAATTTCAGACTTGCTGTCTGAAATGCGAATATTGGATTATAAGTTATTATAATCCACCCCGAGAAACAGATTCTGATAAAAAATATCGAATCTAAGAAGAGATCAAATAAGAAAAGTATTATTAGATCAGTTTTACATTACATTTTTATATGGTTAGTCTAGATCTAATAGTTAGCTCTAAACCACTCATAAATATATTCACTCTTAAACTTACCGTCTTGTAGCCACGTGTCGTGGTTATATATTCATATATATAACTAGGACTATTTAATTAATTAAATAGTTCAGACCTAGTTTAATCTTAATTAAACCATTGAGAAATAAATTACATTTGTTTCTAACCAACTGCACGCTTCCTCACTTGCAATTCTAACAGTGTAAGCCTGTAACAGCTAGCCTGTTACACCTGGTAGCACTTTGTGGTCCGTCTTAACGACCACTATTCGTTCCGTTGCGCAAGTTAACTAGCGGGACGAAGGTTTAAGAGCCGCCCGACCGTCATGACGACGGTCAGCGATCGTGAACGCGAGCGACAGCTCGCGCAAGACTTAGTGAGGGAAACTTTCCCTCACTTTCCACAAAAAAAATGTGGATACTGTGGTGGAGATGATGCGGACCATGGGGACCGACATCATCACCATCCTCCGAGGTTTTACCTCGGAGGAAGCTTTAGAAATGGTGAGCCGTTTCAAGAGGATTTTTTTCATAGACCCTCAGGTGCGTTCCGCGTCAATAATGTCGCGGTCGCCACCAACAACGCCCACAGCGAGCGTCGATGTAGTAAAGGCGCGGATTTCGCCCTTTACTGGCGAAGGGGTGAACTCCTTCGTAGATGGTTCGCAGAGGTGGAAGACGCCATCTCTGCGCAACAGATTGTGGATCCACGTTCACAAGATTTTTTTGCTACCACATGCCTGGGCGGTCGCGCCAGGGAATGGGCAATGAGCTGCAGATCCACTGATGAATCTGCGTTCCTGACTTATCAGGAATTGAAAGCTGAGCTAAAAGCTCAACTTTGAAGCTCCAAAAATGGAGGTTAGTTGCCGAGAAGAGTTCATGGAACTCCGGCAAGGTAAGCTTAGTCTTCAAGCTTACGCTCAGAAAATACAATAATTGTTATCAAATATTGTGTATGAGCCGGTGCCCCCTACCATGCAGGTCACTGGCTTCATGTAGGGACTGAACGACGGTTCTATCAAGCAGAGTATTTACCGAATTCCGCCAAAGACTCTAAGGGATGCTATAGACCAAAGCATCCGAGAAGAATTTAGCATGAGTTCAGCGTCAACGCATGCTGGGTTCAGTCGAAGGGCTCAACAGCCTTTCGACTTTAACATAACGCCGGTGCAGCATGTTAATAATTTCTCGAGCAGACGAAGTTCACACTTCGTCTCACGACACCAAAACCCGCGCCAGAGCACGGGCGGAGGAGGTCCAGAACCGATGGACCTATCGGTTGCAGTTGCCTCGACCCCGAGGCAACCGAATAACAAGACGTTCCTTCGCTGCAAAAGATGCGTAAAGATGGGCCATTATGTGTATGGCGCCACGGCCCGCGCCACGCAGTCAGTGGACTGGACAGTCCGCTGGTCGGGGACATCAACAGGGGCAACCCTCTGTTGATGCATAAAACGGCAACAACCAGTAGGGGCGGAGTGCCCTACTGGGCGGGTTATCTCACATGCCGACGTCAGGCATGTGAGGCTAATAGCCCCAGACGGGACTATGTCCTGTCAAAAGGTGCAGGGTGAAGGAAAATCTCTCATCACCCTGGAAGTTAAGCCGCATGGAAACGATGTCCCCATGCGCGCTCTGTTTGACACAGGTGCGTCAAACAATTTCGTTAGAACTGAGGTTCTAACGTCGTTGGATTTCGTGAAAATTGATTCTCCACGAAGTATGTTGTCAGTCCAGTGCACCTGTTGCTTACCGGTGCAACCGTATCTATACCAAAGCGTGTGATTCGCACACGCTTCGAGCTAGACGAACTGTCGTTTGAGGACGAATCCTCGATCTCGACGACAAGTTCGATGTTATCTTGGGCATCCCTTGGATGTCCAAGCATCAACCAACGATCGACTGGGTTAACCTGTCGATCGACTGCGGCGGTCTCACAGGATCTGATCACCCTGTGAGTAATCCGGCTGTATCTAATGATACAACCGCAGAGTCGGACCGTCTAGGGGGTAGCGATGGCACCACCAGGTCTGATCTGACACTATCAGCGGATGGTACACCCGCTGATCAAAGTCCAGAGGGACTTGCACACGCAACGGAAGAGTCGTTGCGTGTCGGTAACGTGTGCAACATTGGTGATAAACACCCCCGTGTTGAAGCAACCACGACCGATGACCGTCGTGGTGCAGAGAATTTACTCACGGTGGGAAACACCCACCGTGAAGACGAAAGCACCGACACGGATGTAAGTGACTTCCGTGTCGAAGATGAAGAACCCACGACTGAAAGCAGTCGTGAGTGCGAGAACACCATGGTAGACAGTGGTCGCCATGTTGAAGATGCCTTGTGCACGAGTGATAATCACCGTGCTGCAGAACAGGCAACAGATCAGACGAGTGCGTCCGATCATGCGGTCGTGTCCGTCGAGACAATAAACATCTTGACGCAGACAGACACTGGATTAGCTACCCAGTCTCTAACACTCGACAACCCTCCGAACTTAGGTTCGGAGGTGGTGGCTCATCCAGCCTTGAGATGGAAAAATCTTGTTAAGAACTTGCACGATGATCAGATCGATCATATCTGTGTCAGCGTTGCAACAGACGATGTTGTGGATATTTGCGAACGAATATCCACACTGCAGGCAGATGGCATTGGGAACGAGACCGTTCCCAATGAACAAACCAAAGTTCAGCGCTTTGAAGCGCAGAGCTGGGAGTCGCTTAAAGCGACTTCCCCATACTACAAGGTACTTTGGGAATTTGCTGACGTATTCCCAGAAGAAGTACCTTGCGAGCTCCCTAAGGATAAGGGGAAAAAGCACGAGATTGATCTCGTGCCTGGCAAAAAGAACTGTGTCACGCGACAATGGCCATTACCGCGTGACCAGGTCAAGGCGATCGACGAGTTCTTCGAAACTCGTCGTAAGGCGGGACATGTGCGGGAGTCAACCTCACCGCACTCCAGTCCCATCTTTTGCGTAAAGAAATCTACTGGTGGGTGGAAAATCGCTCATGCTTTTAATAAGCTGAGCGCAGCCACGGTATCGGCGTCTGCGCCGATACCGCGGAATGATGTCATCATTGATGGCATGAGCGGGAGTACCGTTTTCAGTGCTCTCGATTTAAGGGATGGTTTCTACCAAATCCTTATGCGTGAGAAGGATATCCCTCTCACGGCAGTAAGCACTCCAAGCGGTATGCTTTGGGAGTGGCTTGTGATGCCACAGGGGCTTCGAAATGCCCCTGCCACCTTCAATAGATGCGTCACGCATCTATTGCGCCCGGTGCGAGAATTCGCACCGAGCTACTTTGACGACGTGTTCATCCATAGTAAGGCTGAACATGGTAAGACTGATGTAGATGTTCATAAAGAACATCTACGTCAGGTGTTAGAGCTTATGCGCAAGCACAAGCTCTATGCAAACTTGAAGAAGTGCACCTTTGGTGCACCTGAGATACCCGTTCTTGGCTGCTTTGTAGGCAAGAACGGAGTGCGCCCCGATCCGGAAAAGATCAGGGTGATCGTTGAATGGCCTACGCCAAACAACGTCAAGGAACTTCGAAAGTTCCTTGGGTTGGCGACATACTTGCACAAATATTCGTGCAATTATGCCGGTCTTATTCGACCTCTTTCTCAGTTACTGAAGAAAGATGTCGAATGGCACTGGGATACCCAGTGCCAAGATGCATTTGATGCAGTCAAGCGTAGCTTGACTGAAGCTCCCGTCTTGGCGATAGCCGATAACGAGCGACCGTTTCACGTCGTTTGCGACGCGAGCGATTTCGCCATCGGCTGTGCCTTGATGCAGCGCGATCACGATGATCGTGATCGCGTGATCTTCTATCATTCCCGTCAGTTGCGCTCAACGCAACTATCCAGTGCATGACAAGGAACTCCTTGCCATGAAGTATGCACTGGCTAAGTTTCGGATCTATCTCTTAGGAGATAGACCGTTTGTGGTTTACACGGACCATGCGTCGTTACGCACGGCCGTGAATTCACCACACATTTCTCAAAGAATGGCACGATGGCTGTCATTCTTTGCCGAGTACAACTTCACGGTTGATTATAAACCGGAAAGTTGAACGTGATAGCGGATGCGCTATCACGACGCCCCGATTACGAGACGAAACCGTCTGTAACGGAGGCAATCAGTGCAAACGCAATACGTTGCACTGCTCTGTCGTCGTCACTCGTACGACAGGTACGTCAAGCGTACGAAACAGACGAGGAAACTCGTCTGCTGATTGATTACTTAAGTAATCAATCTGATCGGAAGCGCGAGGAACTTCCAGAGTTCCTTCGCGCTTGCGTGCATCGTTATCGATTGCACGATGGTCTGTTGCTTTATAGCACAGACCAAGATGATGTTAGTCGCATCGTCGTTCCAAACGACGATGATCCAAACATCAGATACTGTTTGAGTACCATGATGCACCGATTTCGGGGCATCAAGGTCGAGAGAAGACGTATGCTTCTCTCCCACGCGATTTCTACTGGCGTAACCAGTATAGATGGGTACGCAAGTACGTACGCGCTTGCGAGATTTGCCAGCGCGTAAAGCCTGCGCACTCTGCGCAGGCTCCCCTCCAATCTCTGCCGGTTCCGACAGAGTGTTGGAAGTCCATTTTTTATATTTGGTCTTCCGCCCGATCATTGTCGGAAGACTGGAATAGTGGTCTTTGCAGACCGTTTCAGCAAGATGGTTCGTCTTGCTGCAGTGTCAGCGAATGTCACTGCCGCGCAAACAGCGCGGATATTCGTTGACACGGTATTCCGTTTACACGGAATGCCGGAAAACATAGTCTCGGATCGAGATCCGAGATTTACAGGACGTTTCTGGCAAGAATCGATCTCTTTGTTGGGAACGCAGTTGAAGAAGTCAACTGCGGACCATCCGGAAACGGATGGGAAAACTGAACGCGTTAAACGCGTTCTAGGAGACATGCTGCGTTCATACGCGCATGCCTTCGAACAGTGGAGTGACTTTTTGCCACTCACTGAGTTTGCAATAAACAACTCGGTGCATGCTTCCACGAAGCATACACCGTTCTACGTGAATGCCTTAAGGCATCCACGAACCCCAGCTTTACTTGGCGGTACGCCAAATCTAAGTGGGGGAGGGACCCGCTCAAATTTTGAGCGAGTCGATGCGCAAGTTGCAGCCGCAACTTGCGAAGAGACTGACGAAGCTTCTACTGTTAACACAGTAGAAACTCAAGCAGCTTCAGATATTGAAGCTGCTTACGCGGAATATGTGTCTGCAGCAATGGCTGCAGACAATGAAGACAGCCCATCTACTTTTTATTAGCAGTAGACGGGCTGTATTACAGCGCCAAGCTGTAATACGCTATGTGAAAGATGCACTTGCTTCTGCTTTTGATAAGCAGAAGCAGAATGCAGATAGAAGTGGAAGGAAAAACACAAATTCCTTTCAAAAAGGTGAATTAGTTTTGTTATCTACAACTAATTTGCCTACACATGCAATTAGCAACTTCCCTACACGGAAGTTGCTCCCTAAGTTCATTGGACCTTTCAAGGTCCAAAGCGTTAAGGGGAATGCCTATACACTAGACATTCCCGCGGCCATGCGCCCCCACCCAACGTTTTACGTTGGGAGGCTCAAGCCGTACCGATCGCCTACGTCTTCGGACGAGACGCATCGCCACGGCGAATGCCGTGTTTCTTCAAGTCTCCCAAAAGAGACTTGTAATCGGTCTCCAACCGATTGTGAGAAGTCCGGAGAGTTTCCATCTCCGACTTTAGTCGATCAATCTCGACCAGCAGAAGATCATTCTTCTGCTGCATCACGAGATGCGCGCTCAGAATGTCGCGAATCTCGTCTCGATGAAAACGATATGTCTTCATCGAGTGAGACATGTCGGCGCTCAAGGCGTTACAGTGCCTCTCGAGCTTGCGGGGCTGGTAACCATGCTCCGCAACAACAACGCCGAGGAAATTACCAACCCCCGCCGCCCCTGATTGATAATCAGGGGAATAAGCGTTATATTCTCGAGCGCTTGCTATCGAAGCGCTCGGTTCCCTATAAGAAGGGGCAGCGTACCGAGTACCTGGTACGCTGGTTGGGATATTCCCAAGCGTTTGACTCTTGGGAACCGATTGAGGTGCTAAGGGCGGATGCCCCTGACCTCCTGAAGGAGTTTGAGAAGGATACTTCTCCTCAAACTCGTAAGAAGCATCAACACTAGGTGTTGATGGTTGCAAAGTATCAGCACTAGGTGCTGATACATTAAGGGCATCAATTAGGCCCTTAACACTAGCGGGTACCGAGTAACCTCGGTACCCTCGTAGCTCCTTTTCGGTAAGACGAGGAGCTCCCTTGGGACAACAAGGGCAAACTAAGTGAGAAGGAACTCCGCAAGAAATTCCTTCTTTAATGCAGGTAAAATGGATAAACTCCATTTTTCCTGAACGTGAGTGCTTTAAGAAGCGCTCGCGGCTTACGCGAACTTTGTTCACGTAATCGTCGGGACCTTTGTTGTAGTTCTCAACAAAGGCGTTCCAACTTTGTGTCAGGGCGTCTTTATCGTCCCTGTTCTTACGCAACCTTTTACGATTCGTGTAATAACGAGCCTGGAAGAAAAGGTCGATAAAGTACCGACGTCTATCGTCGGTACTTCTATCAAAGTGGCGATTCCGAAGGTCTTCGCAATCATCAAGCGTGTTGATGTCAAACAACGGGTATTGACAATCGCGCTTGGTGTGCCCGCCACTTTCGGGCACTAACGTCCATGCTGGGGTCCAAGACCCCACTTTGTACGGAACATGCGGTTCCATATGACAAGGCAAATCAGAAGTGGCGTGAGCCACTTCTGCACGTTGTTTCTTGGAAGGTGGAGCGCCACCTGCCATCCCAAAGTCGCTTTCGCAACCTAACGAGTAACGAGGCCCTGGAGGAGCTTTATGCTCTTTCTGCCACCGTATGACGGAAATGTCGCTGTCATAATCGACAGCGTCAGAATCCACCTCGCCATCGCTTCAATGCGAAGAAATTCTAGCGAACATAGGCTCGCTAGACCCCTAGCGGAGGACGGTGACGTCCTCACCCTAGTCTTCGGAGTCCGATGACTCTCCAAAGACGGACGAACACTTCTTCGCCACCCGCCATTCGGCAGGTGAAAGTGCACTAGATTGTCGCACTAGCGACATCTTTTCGTCCCCTCTTAGACACTGCTTCTGCAGCGTCCACTACGAGACAATGGGTCTCTCGGCTTCTTCTCCGACGCTACATTATTAGCGTCGGCAGTCAATGCTGGCACCTCTGCACGTGATGCAGAGGTGGAGGCTGTGTTAGCAGTTTAAACAGCGCCCTCATGAGCGCCGTCGCGTGTCTCGACCATTAGATTCTTATGGTCGTTAGTGTTTATAACGTTATGACCAACAAGTGCCACCATTCGATTGGTCAATATTACATAATATTATTGGCCAACCACCTTGATTGGGGGGTAATGTAATGGGGTACCATTACATAAGTGATATTTAAGTTGAAATATCACAGTTCAATTTCAGACTTGCTGTCTGAAATGCGAATATTGGATTATAGGTTATTTTAATCCACCCTGAGAAACAGATTCTGATACAATTATCGAATCTAAGAAGAGGTCTAATAATAATAGTATTATTAGATCAGTTTTACTTTACATGTTTCTATGATTAGTCTAGATCTAATTATATTGGTTCGCTCTAAACCACTCATAAATATATTCAACTTACCGTCTTGTAGCCACGTGTCGTACATATAGTTATATATTCATATATATATAACTAGGACAATTTAATTAATTAACAGTGGTCGACAGCATCGAGGACATTTTTCTTAATAACGTTTACTATTTTGTTGTTTTATTTAAAAAATTTAGAATACGTGGCGCGTGCGTTTTACTCCATATGTGGCGATTTTAAGAAATATTCGCTTGAATCTCGCTGTAGAACCTTATAACTAAAGAATCCCCCTAAAACCTGAAAGCTATCGAAGCCAATCAGAAGCCACGATTTGAACTACAAGAAAATATAAGCTGTAAGACATTATATATATAATATATGTAGTGTGCCCCCATAAAATGGGGTTCACCAATGTTAAAACTGGGTATTGATTCCGTAAAGCAAGAAGGCAACGTCTTCGTGAAGATTGTGAGCTGTACCTTGGTTGGATCGCATTGGAAGTGACATAGGTGTAAAACTGAAAAGATGGAGCCGAAGCAACTGATTCATACCGCAAGGGATGACTGTCGTGAAGCGCTCAACTATGTTGTTAGAAGCAGAGGGTGATCGATCACGAAAGAAGATCGCTTGGATATTCTCGCTGCATCCGCCAATTTACGGTCGGGTGCAGTAAAACTCAGAGCGAAAGAGTCGATAGACGTCAAGGTTGGTAGACTTCTCGGTCGATCAAGCAAAACGGTGT
>MIQA02002126.1:0-36248 GCA_001887855.2 Sclerospora graminicola | reverse complement strand
TACACAAATTGCACGCTTCCTCACTGCAATCTTACAGTGTAAGCCGCGTAACAGTAGCCCTGTTACAGAAGAAGTCTCTAGCCAAGCACGTAGAAAGAGCACTCCACCTTGGAACAAACGATGAAACCAAGGGGTACAAAGTACCCTTACGGCGTGATCGAGTGGTCACAACAACCAAACATATGGAAAACATTGAAACATTGAGTGACGAAGCCAACCGGAAAAAAAGAGATGTTGGAAGACAAAATTGATGGTGAGCTGGAGAAAGAAGCTCAAGAAAAAACAGCGTCTAACGGAGGTTTCGAAGAAGTCACAAGTTGCAGTGAATGCGAAAAGAAAACAGGATAAAATTAAAGAGGTGCCCTCGAAGTCGCCAAGGAAGTTCGGCAGGAAAAAAAGAAGACATCCAAGTTCATCGATTTCGAAAAGGAGCATCCGGAAAAACAAGGATGATGAAGAAATTGATGAGACACAAGACAATTGAAATGGAGTAATGGTGGATTTTGCAGCTCTAGACAAGTCCGAAGCCACGCGTGAAAATTTGGACCCGCTGCCAGATCCGAGGAATTTTTCTGAAGCGCATAAAGGGAGAAATGCGGACAAATGGGCTGTGGCCGAACGGGCCGAGTTGCAATCTCTTGACGACCTTGGAGTTTGGGAAATTGTTCGAAAAGAGGACAGCATGTACCCAATACAAACAAAAGTTGTAAACGAAATTAAAGAGTGATGGTACTGTCGAGCGTTACAAGGCATGTTTAGTGGCACGTGAAGACAGGCAAGTACGGCGAAAATTATACCGTTACTTTCTCGACCGTGATGGAGCTTCGCAACGTTAAGGTCATTCTGATTATGGCTTTGATTTGGGGAGTGCCTACACGGCATGGGCACGTGCCAAGTGCCTACCCAAAGCCGACACAGAAGGAAATTACGATATATTTTTGGAAAGACCGCAAGGAATGAAAATAAGTGAAGAAATTTTACAGAAGGTCGGTGCGGTGTCCGAAAAGGAGGTTGTATTGCGGCTCGTTAAAACTGATATGGTTTGAAGCAAGCGGACAGACTCTGGTATGAGCTGCTACAAAAACCTTTGGTGGAAATGGGTTCGTACAATGTTTTACGGACACGTGCATTTTCGTGAAAATAGGAGGACTTGGAACCATAATTCTGGGGGTCTATGTTGATGATCTCTTGGTCACCGGGTCAGATATATCGCTTGTGGGTGATTTTTTCGAAGAGATGGAAATGTCGAGCTGAAAGACCTAGAAAATGTGGAGGTCTTCTTGGGTATGAGGGTCGAAGGAGGACCCGAGACCGGATACATAATTGAACAGAAATGTTGGAAAAGCATGGTCTAAAAGATGCTAACACTGTGAGAACTTCAGTGGTTGATGCAAAAGAAGACGATGGATTTAGCGCTTTGCTCACGACAAAACTTAACGGAAAATTACCGACGATAAATAATTTCCAGTCGTAAGTTGGGAGTCTATTGTGAATTTCGCGCTGTTTGTGCCCGGATATCTCGTTCGCCGTTCACCGGGCAACTCGTCACGCACCCTCCGACTTTACGAGATTAAAGTTAGCAAAGCGTCTGGCGAGGTACCTAAAAGGAACCCAGAATTTGAAATTGCACGTGAAAATGGATAATAGAAATCGTTTGCCGTTACGAATTGTCAGTTATACTGACGCAGATTTCGCTGCGAACAGAGAGGACAGAAAGTCTGTCAGCGCGAATGTGCTGCTGTGAATGGAATTATTGCAGGATGGCACTGCAAAAACAGGGTACTGTGGCCCTATCGACTGCACAATCGGAGTTTGTCGCTGCAGCAGCAGGAGGAAAGGTAACTCTCGGCCTACGTGAACTGTTTACAGAGATTGGAATCAAGTCAAAGGTGCTGGTAATTTTGAAGATCGGCAACCAAGCCGTGATCAAGAAGCTGCAGAACAAGGCAAGTACAAGCCAAAGTTCTTAAAGGATTTCACGAAAAAGGGTGTGGTCAAACCAGAGCATGTGGCTACTGATGATATGATTGCAGACTTAGCTGCACCACGAATTATGGAGTTATGAGAAAAATTTGGATTGAATTCATTGATGCATTACGGTTACAGTTATGATGGCCTACTTGGAATGGGTACTGGTTAAGTTGAACCACTTTGATCTTGCACAAGAAGTCCCGGTAATCCCGGAAGGAGGGTTGGAATTTCGCCGACGTTTGGATGAAATGACGCTTTTGACAAAATTCTGGTTGGCCGAAATTACCGTGATTTTTGCATATTGTGATTTTTTGGGTTTGATAACTTTAGGTACTTAACTCTACATACCTTTACATAAATAATATACTTTCAGTTTTACATTGAGACGGCAAGTAGGACGCTTCACGCTTGAGCACTTACTGTCGACCGGTACTAACAGACCGGGTCGACGCACGCATACCGGACAAAGAGAACCAGGCACACGGCACTAACGTGCATACTGCCTAATTTTACTCTCTCAGTTTGCAATCTACTCTAGCACTGACACGTTACGGGTGGGTTTTAAGCTTGCGTCAAGTGGATTTTCCAACATTTCCTGACTCGACCGATATACGGGTTCGGGTCAACTGAGGGTAGATAAACAGGTGTGCTTGCGGTCTCTAACTGGGCCTTAGGCACTCGTCTAATAGTGGCTCACACGGTTTGAAGGCAGGTACTTTGTAGGTTGGCAAAACTAGCCTATCAGAGCGTACCTACGACTTTGCAGCCGTGAGAACCTTTTGCTTTCAGCAAAGTGCCCACAGACTCGATTTAAGCCAATGATGTAAAAGAAGCTCGTATTTTGTGTGGATCATGACTCGGTACAGTTATCTTTAACTAAGTCCGATTGGGTGCTTCAAGCAAAAATCAGTCAATCAAAAATACGTACAACTGCTCGTTTTTGCCTTCAGCGAGAATCGGTGGAGGGCAAACGTGTGAAAAAAAGGGATTTGTAGGCAAACCGAAGGTAAGTTCTGATTGGTCAGTTTTGCCTACATTAACCTAACTTCGAACACTAATATAATAATAAAACTCCGTCCGTCCGTTTGTCTGTCTGTCTGTGTGGTGTGTCACGTACCATAAATAAGGTACAACGCAGTAATTTAATATAATACATGTATAATAGCTACCCCGCTCCTCATATTTCCCAACATCACCCTGTTGGGACAACGGGTTCCCGGGAGTCGCTAAGGAGCAGGCAAACCGGAGCAGGTACATAAACGGGATCTTACAACGTCATAAAATGGAGTCACTATGGTTTGTACCCCAGATAGAGTAGGTACATTGTGCCAGTCAATACAGTCTGGGATAGGGCTCGAACCCGCGGGGTTTGGTGCGGGTTGCGGGCTGTGTGGGTTAGCGTGTTGCACATTGCTGGCCAAGTAAGGACTTCGTCAGAAGGCATGGATTCTCTTCTGATAGGATATTATCTCCTCCGCTATGAGAGGGTTTACTTACATCCGTCTACACGAGGTGGAGGTGGCGTGGGAAGCTACTCAAAGTCAGAGGTGGAAAAAAAAATGCGCGGTGGCTGAAGATTATAAAGGCTATACTAATCATAGATTGAGCTAATTGTCCAATCTGCGGTTTAGTAATTGAGGCAGCGAGCTCTTGGTAAAATACCTTATGCTGCAAGATGATTGCGTCTGCTTGCTACGGCATAAAATAATTTACAAATGTTAGTCGCCCAAATGCCAATGTACGCTCATATTCAACCAACCTCTGTAGTAAACACTATTCCAGAGGCAATCTTTCGTCTTTTCTTTTCTTTTTAATGTTCCGCGCAGTTACGTTGTCCTTCCTTGCTTCAGTACGAGCTGTGCTACATCACTCTTTTTTCTTGTAGTGACAAAGAGGGCGCCGGATCGCCCCCCCCCCAACTGTGGGTTGTTAAAGTTAATAACAATAATAAATGTAGTCAATTAGTTGGGTTTAACTATTAGCTATAAAATCAAATCCTGGAGACTAAAATCGGCTCAGGTTCGGTTGCAGACATCGAACATCGACTCGCTGACTGGAGCGATGCTGGTAAAGTGTCAAACACACACTGGATGCAAATCTGCAGTCTCATCCCTTCTTTTCTTGATACAACGCTTCTACGTTTATGCGTCGTCGCCGTTTCAAGTTGGACCCTTGTTTGGATCCATAGAAAACTTAAGATTTCCGTTGGTGAACGCTTCCACTGCTCGAAAATCATCTTGTTTCGAATTTGCCACAACCAAGTCGTCACATTACTGCAGAACCCCCACCATAGCCTTTGAAACTGGTCCAAGAACGCTAAGATGGAAGTATCATAACGATTCATCATCGCCGATTTTATCCTGTCTCCCCGGATCGGTGCTGAGCGTGTAACAATGTCCCGTTTATAAGTGTCTAAAGCTGCTTCAAGAAGTTCCTCTCCAACCCAGTTACTCAGCCATTTCAACCATACTTGTTTTGCAGTGAGATACTCCCAGAAGATATGATGCATACTCGATATCTGGGTGCGACAGCTTGAGTTCAACGGACATAGTGTCTCTGTCAGGTCTCTACAGTAGAAAGTATTAAGTTGTCTGGTCGCTAGCCGGTACTGGACCCATACCTGATAGTTAGTCAATAAATTATAATGCTTCCAAACCTTCTTCGGTGTTTGATCTTGCAGGAAGAACCACCAATCGTCCGTATGACGACTTGTCTGCCACTTGTGAAGTACTCCGGATAGTCGGGCCGCAATGTTCATATGATAAAATTTCTTGAAATGTTTGCGAATTGCTTGTGGAATCCTCCAAACGCCGTATTTTCTAATAGTTGCCAACCTATTTAATGGAGTAATGGGTGCGGGTAACACACCACAGTAGTCAGTAAAGAAGCAAATCCGGATGCCGACTCTATGGATATTGGTGATGTTAGCGTCCAATAAATACCCCCTTCCGATTGCAAGAGTTGTACTGCTGCTTCTTTCTCTTTCTCTTGATGAGATGCTTCGGCCCGTGGAGGCGCCAAGTATATCCCTTAAGTACTTCTGGGCATTTGAATAATCTCATGGCAGGTGGAGTCCCTACGATTTGTCCTATCTCGACTCTCGGGGCGGCTAGAACAATCGCCGCCAACCATCTCGCTAGTTTAGATCTGAAGTGGGAGACCGACTGGTTGCTTGGTACCTGCCACACATAAGTGCCAGATGATGCCGTAGTATCTTGATAGGGAGAATGATAGATAGAGATAAGCGATCATATTTGCAAGATGATAACGTTCCTCCATGTACATCCATGATCCACGGATTCTTGGCCCACTCGTAATTGCCCCAAAAAGCCCTATAGGGGGCAGGAAAAAGATCGTGATACGGGATTGTGGTGATATCGACTTTAACTTGCCCATACTCTGACGCCTGAAGTCCTTTATTGTGTTGACCTTTATTGACCTCCAAGTTCTTCAAGATCATTGGTATAAGATCGTGATACGGGATTGTAGTGATATCGACTTTAACTTGCACATACTCTGACACCTGAAGTACTTTGTTGAGTCGACCTTTATTCACCTCCATGTTCTTCAATAGTATTAGCATATATCTGGCAGTATAAAGACCCAACTGATGAACTTGTTCCGCATTAGGCGCCATCCAATTATTCAGCTCCTGTGATAACGTACCCCCGCTACGTGATCCATCAAAATCAGATTGACTTATGAAAGACCGCCCTTTGTGTGGTGATGGACCTACTTTATAGTCAGTGATACCATGATTAAGCCGCCAAAAAATCCATGCACACTGATACAAATCCGGCGCTCCCATTAAACTGTAGCAATCTTCATCCTTTGAACTCTCAGAGCTAAAGGTAGAGAAATAAGGCCCAGTCCACCAGCTCCTGACAGGGCGAATAGTAAAGCCGGTGAAATTTTATGGAACACAGAATCTCCTACTGTCGAGGTTTTCCAAATAAATCGTTTCTGCAGATGTATCAACCGTATCAGAACATAGTCAGGGGGGTCAAAACTCGAGCCGTAAACATGATTGCTGGTACACATATTGCGTTGAATAAGACCACTCTGTCCGTAACTGAAGTAAATCGCGTTGTCGCGATACTCAGCCGACGTTGAATTTGCCGTATCCAAATAGCCCAAGTCACCTCTGGCAGATTGCCGTGCCCTATTTCATATCCCAAGTATCGTACCGTATCATTGGATTGGACTACCGGGATACAGTTCCAATCTGGACATGAGATAGTAGGCGACAAAAAGAGGAATTGACTTTTATGGGGTTGCACGTGCAAACCTGAGGCTTCACCAAACGCTTCACAATTTGCATCGCCGTTGTAATTTGCCCTTCTCGCCGGAGAAAAATAGAAGAGTCATCGACGAAGGCCGAGAACCGATGTTCTCCCGGAGTAGCAGCGTTTGTCAACGGAATGCCTTGAAGGGAATCAGATTGAGTGAGAGCTAGATCCAATGGTTCGACAGCCAGGATAAACAGAAGCGGCGCCAACGGGCAACCCTGTCGTATTCCAGATTTCACAGGTAACGGTTTGAAAAATTTCCCATTTGCGAGAAATTCCGCAGTGGTACCTTCGTGTAACCTTTGTACCAAAGTAATAAATGTCACCGAAAATCCAAATCGATAAAGTACGGTATATAAATACCGCCGTTCCACTGTGTCATAAGCCTTGGCGAAATCTAAAAACAGAATTCCAGGGCACACTGTAGGATCGGAACTTATGAGATGTTTCAAATTGGGGTCATGGGGAATTGTCATTAACATCGCTACCGCTTTGTCTATCCTACGACCCAATACAAAACCCTGCTGCGTATCTTCAATCAATTTGCCCAGAAAGCGTTGTAATCGAAAAGCCAAATTTTTGCCAGTATTTTGTAACTTGTTTGGAGAAGAGAAATTGGTCTGTAGTCGAGAGCGTTGGACGAGTCCCTTTTTTTCCTCAGCGGAATGAATAACGCCTGAAGAAATGACTGTGGAAGATTTTCCCCGTTCAGAACTTTATTTAACACCTCCGTTAAAATAGGGCTGAACGTTTTTTCGAAATCCATGTAAAGGTCATTGCTCAGCCCATCTGAGCCCGCCGCTTTCCTCCTGCTCAAACTATTAATCGCAGTTAAAACTTCGGATTCCAAAATTGGCGCTATTAAATCCTTGTTGTCCGAGCTAGAAACTTTTCGGTTGGGTGGTACGTGAAATAGTTCGCGGAGATGTTCATCTAATCTACCGTCTGACACTAACCGGTGCTCCTTGCCGAGAATATCATCCCAGGATTGAGCAAACCTATCCGGAATGGACATATGCATAGGAAAGCCGTTGGGACCATCTGCATGGATGGTTGAATCTGATTGATCTTTATCCCGTACTAATGCCCGTTTAAATAACCACCGGATGTCGGAAGTGATCGTTGGAGCCAACTTCCCCTCCTGGCCTTAATATCTAACTCCAACGCTTGTCCAGTGGCCGAAATCAATTGCTTGCGAGATGTCGCATTGCTACTAATACGTAAATTTAGTTGTCGTACTCGTCGTCTCCTTCGGCGAGCCGTTTTCCTTTTTATCGTGTATAGAATGTCTTGATACTTTTGAACCAACTGGTCCCATGATTTAACCTTTGTATTCCACGTCGAAATTGCTCCAGTTAGAGAATCGTCAAACAGACGTTTAATATGTAAGTTGGACAAACCGGGAAATGGATAATTTGGACGGTATGTATAGGTTTCACAAAAATAAGCTTTACTATCACGAATAAAATCGCCAACTGTGCATGGTCTGAGAACACCAGGGGTTCCGATACTTCCAACCATTGCGACCATGAAGCAATTTTGCTCGATAAATAAAACCTGTCAAGTCTACTTGCTTGTGACCCTCTTTAGTACGTAAAATGCTCGGTAGGATCTAAGTCAACTTCAGAATTAACTGGCCTAATTAAATTGCGTCCATCATACAAATTCAGCTTCTCAATAAGCCTGGTGAGCTCACAACTTTCCGTCTTTTCTGAACGGTGACCTCACAACCTGTCTAATACTGGCGACTCAACACAGTTGAAGTCTCCTCCCAGGAGAATAGGCATCTTAGGAGTGGCCAGAATAGATTCCAAGGTAAGAAAAAACTTATCCCGTTTTCGATAGTCCCCAGACGGTGCATAGATATTCACTAATATAATGGAATTCCATGTAATCGAGATGTATCAGTGTGTCCAGCGGTCAAAAATCCACATGGACACGGAATCGGTAATTTCAGGGTGTAATAGAATCGCGACTCTTCCTTATTTGCCATCGTGAACATTTCCAGTAAGATAACTTTTTGCCTTTTCCGTTCGCTTCCCAACCTGTAACCATTATCCCGCGTACTCCTCTTGGGCATCCACTTTCGTTGACAATCTCCAAAAAAATAAAATCTTCATACTGCATGAAAGTGGTACTTTTTAGCGAGCCAATCAACAGCTTGAGTGCCTTCAGAAAAAAAGCAGTTTCTCCCTTTGCGAGGTGGCACTAACAAATAAAGTGATTTGCTTTCGCTAAGTCTGGTCACTCCATTATATAGAAAAGATACAATTAAATTTATATAATTGTATCTTTTCTATAGCTTCGGAGTGGGTAGCCACATGTGTTTCTTGGAGCAAATAAATCTGTACTGGATAAGTAGTAGAAAGGTGCCGCCAAGTCGGAAACCATTTCGGCACATCTTTCCGTTAAAAACCCGTACATTTTGAAATAGAATACAATGTTGAGATAGCTCCATCTTGGATCGTGTACTAGTGACCGGTTTTTGATAAATCATTTCGTTCAGGCAGTGCTTAGCATATAAATTCATCGAAGCTAGCGTAAAATACTCATGGTTTGCATGATAAGTCTCCACCGCGTTGCCTTTAATAACACTGTGACCCGTCACTATCAAGGTCTAGTTGTTCAATACCATCAGTTTCCATTACTAAGTCCTGTTCCATATGATGGAGATATTGATGGAACGTGACCCAAGCTTCCGGTGCAACTGTATCAATCTTTCGGATATACTTTGCATACATATCAAATTTCGTTTTCGCCTGAAAATGACGATGTAGCAAAGTCGCACTTCTTCCCCCACCATAACCGCTATATGCTCACTCAAAAGGTGAGCACATAATAAAGCTTTCGCCATTGAGCTAGTCATAGATGGTGCGCAGTATTTAATGAGAGTGCTTCCGCCATATTTTATTTTTCTCAATTGCCCCCATTCATGAGAACTGTTGAGGATAGCAGTCCGTTGTTGCTGACCGTGAACAGCCAACATTCGCTGTTCCCATTGGGCAAACCATAATACTGAGAGATTTTTCACACCAGAACGTTTTCCTCTATCAATCATGGCGCACCAGCATTGATCCCGCCAAGCCGCGGTTAAGGCAATTAAATACTTCCGATGCGAGACTGTCTAGTAAATATGCCACTTCCTCAAATGATTTGAACATATGTAATATTCGTGATCCCTCATGAAGCGCCGCTTTTTTCATACCTCACAAGAGGCATCATACGCCGGATACGGTAGCTTTGTGGCAGATTCCCAATTAGATTCCATCCTAGCCCGACGCGATCTTCCATGAATTTCGCACTGACGGCGTGCAATTATTATTTTTGGAGGCCGATACTTCCTCCGATGAGTGGTGGACCAGTTGAGATTTATTCGCCTCTGAAATTTGAGGCCCCGGATTGTTAGCTGAGTCCCTCACACATTGACGTTTTACCCGGTATTGTGTACCATGTTCGTCAAATTGCTGTTCTTGGGATGGGACATATTCTGAATTTTCCAATTCTGAAGATCCTATCATCAATATTTACTCTTCATCTGTCCGTTCTCTCCAGACCTTATGATACCACTGGTAGAGAATCGGTTCAGATATTTGATACCGTTGCATATGCCACTCTCGTTCCCTGACATGATTTAGGTCCGCCTGTAATAACGAAGCCTGGTCCGGAAGCGATAACCTGGTCGCCGTTCCCGATAAAAAGTGTAATACTTCCAACATTCGAGAGTCATGTGTCAATATGATTTGTTCAATTTCAAGTTTTAGGGCATGGTGTATAGTGGGGCCCCTTAACTGTTGCAATAACTCGTCCAAATTCCCATCCCAATTATCGGGGCCCCACGGGGACTGAGAGCTATAATTCGATAAGTGATTTGACAGATTGGATGTGATTTCTGATTTCTCCTGTTCACCGTAATCTACCGTCTGGCTGTTCCCGGAATCGTGCATTTCCACATCACCGCCACTGGGCTGCCCATCAACTGTGACTTTTCATCATCAAAATCTTCGTCCGCTTCACTGTCCTGATGTATCTTCCATGTCCGCATCTTCCCCACTTGGTGGAGTGGAATGCTGTACTCGTGTCCCATGTAAGTAGGCCGAGTAATGACCCGCATCAAAATGTAGTAATATTGGTCATTTCCTTTTTCCAGTAATAGCAGATTCTTTCATCATTACTACTTTTTCCACACATGCTTTGAGTGAAATTGGATACTCTCCACTAGCTAAATAACTCTTATTGTTGCGTATTCTGGTCTCCGGTGCGAAATGAATTACTCGTGGCGTCTCCATATCCGGGAGTGTGCTGATGACAAAAATGTCCTGTTGCAATAAAGTACTGACACAGGTCCGGGTATCATTACTACCCAAAGCCGTGGCAGGAACCAAATCCTAATTACTTGAACCACGTTTTGCAAATTCCTCCAAATATTGTTGAAATTCACTTTTAGACGTCTTCGCTGAAATTTTGTCATATCCACGGCCCAGGTCTAACAGCATTTGTTTACGGATACCGCTGGAAATTCGGCATCAAAGTCTATGAGTGCCCAGGTATGACATCCATCCTTAAATGTAACCGTTAACTGCTCAAGTAAATCCGTATGAACGATGTCGAGGCATATGTTTGACGGATAGCATATACCTGGCAGGTGCCCGTCGCTGGAGTCGCGGTTCGTTTAACACCCATCATTCTTTCCGCATCCGTATGTGATATTACGTCTTTCAGTTCTTGGATGGGGGTTGTACCCAATAGTGGGTACAATTGCAGCGGTCCATCCGCCTTGTCGACGTTGAGTAGTACGTGATCTAGATCCGACTTTAATTTGGCTTCTGAAATCATTAATTCATTCTAGACTTTGCTTTTGTTGTGCGAAGGTGACTTTACCTTCGGGGATTGAACCACTTTCCGTGTGGCCTTAGTAGGCGTCATTGGAGCTGTAATCGTATTGCGATCTCTGGACGCTTGGACTGCGTGTCCAATTGTCTGTCCCTGTTGATGTGACTCTACATCCAATAGTTGTTTGTCTTCCGGTCGTGATCTGTTGACCTTCCTCTCTGGCTTCTTCGCCACCGGTGATGCTTGAGGTGAGGCTTGCGGCGATAATACCAATGGCTTCACCCGATGTGGATGCACTTTGATCCATTCTGTCCGCCCTATCTTCAGTTCCACCGGTGTAGTACTTGAATCAGGCTCAGCGTCCGGTTTAGGTTTGTCCTTTGTAGTAGTCACTACCGACTGGGAGTGATGTTCTTCAGTCTCTTTAGTTTGGACTGGATGTGTCATGCCGGTCGACGGTTGGTCCTCCTGTTGTGACATGTTGGTGTCTTCTTTGTTTGTTTGATCGTCGGGCGCCTGTTCTGAGGTATCTACCTTAGAGGCATGTTCCATTAAAATTCGCTTTTCTTCCACGTCCTTACGTAATTATTCCATACTTCTAAACGTTGAGTGAGGAATTTCAATCTTGTTCATATCTTCCACGGTAACCACGATACATCCCGACTTAAGTGACCCTTCCAACGACTCTTTGCACACCCTCATAGGGTAGCCAGCTTCGCCACACCGCAAGCACTGCCGACGATCTTTCATTTTAGGGTGCTCCAGTATTTACATAGTCTGACACCAATACAATCGAATAATACCTGCCAAAGTCTTCGGACATTCCTCAGTAGTAAATATCAATTCCCAGGAAATTGAGGTGTCGGAGAAAGGTCGCCTATGTCCGTATCTTTCATCTGAAAAAGAACCTTCAATATCAACTTAAGCATTCCATACCATTTCATCAAATCGATAGTACGGGATACATTTTTCATAATACGGGAGTGGTAACCCCGGGGGGAGTAAACCTCTCTATTCCTATCCACCTGTCGGTTCCACGCCGACTCCGTCTTCGGTTGACGTCTGGAGTGTAAATTGACCAGTGAATGTTCATGCCTATGGAATGGCACCTTGATGCCTACAATTTTTTCTGCGATTTCACGTGTATAAAAATGAAAATAAAGAGAGTGATTAGTCGTATTGTTGCACTTGTGCTACCATTGCCCACACTTCAAATGTACCAGTTCCACGGGTTGTGGCTGCCGTTGCAATGCATTCTTGGATACTGCGTGTACTCAGAAAGGCCTCCCGGATTGGACTTTCCCCCTCTAAATCCATAATGAGACAGCCTTCAACCTGCGCCCGGATAGTTTGAACAAGCCGAACTTGTTCCTCCAGGGGCATAATTCTTTTGACAAACGTTGGTAATTGCTTTGCCAATATATTGCCTTCTACAAGCCCTTGAATGATTCTCCATTCCTGATCCGTTACATGCCTGGGTTTGTCAGGAGCATATCTACTATACTCCTGCTCACATACTTTCCTCAGACTTATTATTTCTGAAGCTTCATACACCTCCTTTTTAAAAAGGAATGGTTTCTTTATAAGCTTCTCCGTTGTATCAGCACTAGTTCCTCCAGTAAGTTTGGCAGGCCAACCTGTGAAAGGTGGAGGGGTTTTACCTGCTGATTGCACGGCTTCTTGTCCTAGAATTTTTCTCAATATTCCTTCAAAGGTGTGGTTGGAACGTTGGGCACTAATAGCCGCTCCCACCACCCTTTGACTCCATACTGTCCAGTCTAGCTGTTGAGTAATTACTAACTGTTCGAACAGATCAATGAGTCGCTCAGATTCCCCTTTCTTGAGTTTGGGAAGTCTCTGAGCGGCTGGCGATAACTTTGAAGCGGGTCCTTTGGCTTTAACGTAAATTTGCGTAAAAATTTCCTGCATAATCTGAATCCACACCTGTACACGCGGCTTCGGGTTTTAGCGTTCTCCGACGCGAGTTAAGTGTTTTGACCAAATCCACTACTGAACTCCTAGTGGAAACTGACCCTTTTGGCTTTTTTTGTTCATTTATTGCGGGCCCTTAGAGTTGGAGCCACTAGAACGCGGTTTTTCTTCAACCGGTATTACCGGTTCTGATTCTGGTTCCTGGTGAATGAGTGATGAACTGCCGGTCGAATCGTTCCCACAGCGTTGGGAGTTGTTGCTATCCGGCGGCTCCGTTAGTGTGTTGGCGCCTCCCCATCAGTAGGTCGAGGCGTAGGGAGTGTTCCACCCTTGTCTGGTGGATCAGGCTCTGGGCCTGTCAGTCATGGGCGTTAAGTTTTGCTCCGTTGCAAGTAGTGCTAAGTTCGGATCCCTGCTCAACCGTAGCTGGATTGAGGGGGCTTGGTGGCAAAATACGAACTTGTTAAAGTTAAAATTCCAATTTACCTTACTGCGGGTTGTGTGTGGGCTGCGGGTTGGGTGCAGGTTTTGCGGTGCGGGTTGGATGCGGGTTTTGTGGTGCGGGTTGGGCTTGGATTTGAGCCGAGTCCGTGACCTCAAAGAAACCCCCCGCGCTTTCAAGTGATGGACATGGGAGGAATGGTGGTGAGCTGTGTTGAATGGGTTCGATCTTGTTTCCCATTATTGACTCAAAAGAAGAAACCTACAAGAAGCACGAGATAGATGCGGCTGCAGCTAAAGATTAGCTACTAAAGTCAAAAGCGTTTAAGTACATGGATCAAATCCGAGGCAAGATACTCGCTACTTTGGAAGAGCTTGTCAATTTGAAGGGGGCAGATGTCGCTGCACAACGATCCGTCTAGTGAAATGATTCAAAACGGCATGCATCATGAACATCTCGCACATTTGTTCTTCCTACAAAACATAGTAGTATGTGGTGAAGGAACACAAGTAGTTCTTCCCACATGTAAGCGAACTTCAAGGCAAGTTTCAGCTGCGGCGCTTAATGATCAACGCTCCTCGTGGATTGTCCGTTAAACTAACTTCAAGCTTGAGAGCTTGAGGTGATGGTTTCCACATTTAAAAGACGACAGGATGTACGAAAGTTGCATATGTCGAAGTAACTTTTATCCTGTCTTCTACTTCTACATTCTGGTTGGCACAGTGTACCATAGACTGTCGCTGTCTGCCGTTCCCCCCTCGTAACTTATACTTAAGAGACGTCACTAATGCGAGAGAGGGCTACAAATAGGGAGCGGTCTTCTTTTCGGACAAGTACGAGATTAGGTTGGGGGATAAATTCTCGTGCCCCCTAGATTCCAAAACCCGTGACGACAATGCGCGTTTGCATCGCTCTCCTCGCAGCTTTCGCCCCTTTGGCTTCAGCGCAACGCCCCGCAATTTTGGGTGGATGGAAGCCATCCCGACCGACTGATGACAACAAGGAACTACTGTCCAAGGCATTAAGTGGAGACAACTACTCAAAATCGGTGGGAGACACGCGCGTGTGCTACTCTGAGGTAAAGTCGGTGGAAACGCAAGTCGTGGCTGGCACCAATTACTTGTTTACTATCCTCGGCTGTGACGTGAGAAAATCGAAAGGCGCGTGTTCCCAAAAGACATTGAAGAGCTGTCAGGTCGAAGAGTTCGAAGTGAAAATATTTGACCAGCCGTGGACGAAGACGCTCGAGGTCATGAGTATCACGAAGATAAATGACGACAGTACCCCGAACCCCGATCAGGACGACAACAAGGAAACCTCGAGCAGTGACGTCGAATCCGCGGGGCAACAGTGTACGTTAGCTGCTTTTTTTAGAGTGAGAAGTATGAAAAGAGTGGTATCTTATCCTATGGTTTGGCGGTGTGTATGTTAAAGCTGAAGAAAAAGTGAGGGGTACCGTGGAAGCTGCGGCACTTTCGGAGGACGAAAAGAAGGCAATTGATGTCTGGATTCAGGCCAACGGACTGAACAAATATGGTGACGATGCCATGAAGATGTACACGGGCGGTACGCCACTGTTTGATGAGAGCACGGGTATGACGAAAGATCGCTTTGACTACATCTTAAGTCGTCATCCAACCCGTCCGTGGCAAAGACGAGTCGAGGCATTGACGCTATCGGCGGTGGAGGCAGTTGAGACTTCAGGACTTGACTCTGTTGTGGGCAAATTTGCCATCGTTGGAGTCTTGACTGTCATGTTTGTCGGCTTTGTCATGTTCAAAAGGCACCAGCGTCGACGCGACTACACGCCAGTTGAGGTGTAAGGAAAATGATTACACAGTTGGGAGAAAAACACATAGTAGAATCTGGGCTAAATGAAAAAGATCGAGTCGAATCGTGGCCTTGAATTTGTTTAAAGAAATTAAAGCAACGTATTGATCGTGTCTCTTCTTCATATTCTCCATTGCAAATTCGCTATCGCCATCGCCCCCTCCAAATAAAGCATTGCCGTAGTAACTAAAGCACGTATCGAGTATGTAGTAAATACATGCAGTAACTAAACACAATACTGTCGACGTACATAAAGACAGGGGGAGCCGCAATATCGGAGATCATCTCCAGCTTCAACACTCGGAAGATATCATCCGGTTTGTCGAGCCTTCTTTTTTTCATGTGTCTCCATTGCTTCTGTAGCGTCGTGGCCAATTCGGGCTTGTCTATAGTGATTCGACTGAACAACGTCGTAATAATGTCGTCGCCCGTATTCTCCAGTTATCTCTTCCAAACGTAACGGATCTCTACGCATCATATTTATGTCGGGTTTCGAAAAGATTTTTTCCACTGTCGAGTTTCACAGTCGCAAACGCCGCTTGTGCGGTTGAAAGTTCTTCTTTCCTCCTTAGCCTAGACAGTCGTGATCATGCCACACTTTCCCTTCATGTATCAACTTGAGATCTTTTGAGTATGGCCACTCTTCGGCGTTTCACACGTCCCCGAGGTCAGCGAGATTCGCCGAACTTCTCAATGGAATTTAATAAAATTTGGTAATCTAAGAGCAAATGCTTTTTTGTGGTGGTGGTATTAATACGGTACATGAATCCTTTTTTGTTTTTGATTTAGCAGAATGTGAAGGAGATAAAAAGATGCACAACATGCAGTATGAGACGACACTTCCTTGTACGCCACATATTGCTTCAGTACGTTGGCATTCCCGCCTCTTATATTTCCTCGCGCTTTTCCGCAGCATCTTCATCTGTTGAACCATACATTTACCATCAAAACCACACGATCAGATTACATTCTTCGCGAAGAGTCACTCTGAATAAAGTTAGCACTCTTACGTACGCTGCGGCGTGGATTCGGCTTCGGTATTCGAAGTTTCATACTTGTCGTCCTCGTCGTCCTGGTCGTCCTGATCAGCGTTCGTGGTACTGTCGTCATTCACCGGCTTGATGCTCATGACCTCGAGCGTCTTCGTCCACGGCTGGTCAAATATTTTCACTTCGTACTCTTCGACTCGACAGCTCTTCAATGTCTTTTGGGAACACGCGCCTTCCGAATTTTCCACGTCGCATCCGTGGATTTTAAACAAGTAATTGGTGCCAGCCACGACTTGCGTCTTCATCGACTTCACATCAGAGTAGCACACGCGCGTGTCTCCCACCAATTTTGAGAAACTGTCTCCACTTAATGCATTTTCCAGCAGTTCCATGTCGTCGTCCGTTGGTTTGGATTCTTTCCAACCACCCACAATTGCGGGGCTTTGAGCCGAAGCGAACGCGGCGAAGGCTGCGAGGAGAGCGATGTAAATGCGCATTATTGTGTATTGAAGAAAGGTTTTTGGAATGAGGGAGTGAGGCAGAGATGTATCGTAACCCTAATAAAAGCACCCTAAATATAATCATGCCATTCGGACATGTGCTCAAATTTACGATTATGGTCATGTTCCATAGGGATCCATTTTAGCGCACTAAACTGAAAGTTTACGTTATATCGACGAATATTTTTTTCACCCTGATGGTTGGTGGACTTAATCAATACCGAGTATACAACAAAGGTATTGTCGTGCAATACGGCATCTTCCACCTTATCACAATAGCCAAGCACTGTGTAACTGCCATAAACCAGATGGAGCTGACTGGCTCCTAAGCCAGTCTTATATCACTAAGTAGGAATGTGTCAAAAGGTAGAGGAGTGCCAATGTATTGTTTATTTTTAGGGCACAGTGGCGCAGCGCTCTAAATTCACCGTGGAGACAAAATGGGATTGTTCCCATTACCGTTGAATCTAGTATGATGAGTTTAAAGAAATGAATCAAGATATTGAACGCGGTTTTGATTTGCAGCAAAGCCGATAAACGAAATTATCAGTAGACAAGATGACAGGACAGAATCTGCGTAGTAAAATCTTTCAACGTTCAATGAAGAAACAAAAGTATTCGTAACTGTAGTGCAACAGATTCACTTTTTAATAGGGTTTGCTTTTGCGGAGATGGTAGGTTCTGATCAAGATGGTTGCAGCTCAACGAACTCGTCACTTTGTGCAACTATGTAGTATACTTTATCCTCCACGTCACTAGCTTGGGCTACATGTTTTGGCGCGTCATATACCCTAAAGCCACAGTAGATTAGCTCGTAGTAGTTACTTCGAAGTATTTATTGACAGAATAACAGCTCAAACAAATAATCAACTCACCACATGCTATTTGAGATACTTTACGCTCAAGGGTTCTAACGTTCTGTATTTGCCAGCAAATGAGGGTTTTCGAGAGATTTACTTAATGGGGCCGAAAAAAGATGTGTTCAACCCTAATGGGGTCGGTCGTAAATGTCGTCAATAAATGACGTCAGTTTCTTTATTTTTCGCCACATTAGCGCTGCTTTTGCACAATAGCCATTCATGCTGACCAGGCACCAAACGAGTTTAAAGGTGCCGTGACTGTATACCCATAACGCTGGGTCAGCAGCGTTTGCGCAGTCATCACCTGGTGTCGTAACTGGTCGTGACCAAGCTAACTAGGGCTGGGAGTATTCGCGGTTAATCCAACGTGTGGTGCGTTGGAACGAGCTCAAGGAAGGCTCGCTTTTCTGTTCTAAAGTTAACACCAAGCTACGGTTTATCCAGAATGAAATCGGGGCCGTCCCAGCTCCATTTGATTGCTACATGATTCTCAGTGGTCTGAAGACATTGCAGGTTCACGAGCAAAAAAATGCTCAAGCGGTTGCCGAGCACTTGGAAGCACGAAAAGTGCCCGAGTCGCATCCAGAGCACGTCATGTGAAGCAGCAAGTGATGGCAAATGACGTCAGGGAAACAAACTGGGATATAGATTGATTCACAGTGGGAATTTAAGGTTTGAACGATTACGACGTTTTATTCAAAGTGGGAAAATAAATGTGGGAGGTAAATCGTACCTAATGAGACACGGGTGTTATGCGTGAATTTCTCACTCGTTGAGGAAAAGTGCCACCCCTGCTAATACCAAGCGCTTTCTCCTCTGGAATGAGCATCAAGAGTTGCACGAGCACCTTCTTACGGTCGATAGCACGGTCGATAGTGTAATGGGGTGCCATTACATAAGTGATATTTAAGTTGAAATATCACAATTCAATTTCAGACTTAATGTCTGAAATGCGAATATTGGATTATAAGTTGTTATAATCCATCTTGAGAACAGATTCTGATATAATTATCGAATCTAACAAGTAATCTAATGATAAAGATATCATTAGATCAGCTTTATACTACATGTTACTATGATTAGTCTAGGTCTAATTATACTAGTTAGCTCTTAACCACTCATAAATATATTCACTCTTAAACTTACCTTCTTGTACTCACGTAGCCTAAGTGTATATATATTAATATATATATACTTAATTGATTAATTAATATATTATTAATTTTCTATTCTAAGTTTATCTTAGGTAAACTAAGGAGGACCGAATTTACAGTTGGTCCTACTCAATTGCACGCTTCCTCACTGCAATTCTTACAGTGTAAGCCGTGTAACAGCTAGTCTGTTACACCTGGTAGCACTTAGTGGTCCGTCTAAACGACCACTGTTGACGCGTTCCGCTAGTTAAGTAGCGGAACGAAGGTTTAAGAGCCGTTGGCTGTCATGGCAACAGCCAGCGATCGTGAGCGTGAGCGTCAGCTCGCGCAAGATTTAGTTAGGGAAAACTTCCCTAACTGGTCACAGAGTGCTGTGACCACTGTGATAGAGATGATCCGGACCATAGGGCCCGAGGTCATCTCTCTCCTCCGTGGTAAAACCCCGGAGGAAGCCTTAGAGACGGTTACCCGTTTCAAGAGGATGTATGTTGATCCTCAGGTGCGTAACGCAATATTGCGGTCGCAAACATCAACAACAACAACGCCCGCACCTAGTGCGAGCGTTGAAGTGGTAAAGGCGCGGATTCCGCCCTTTACTGGCGAAGGGGGTGAACCCCTTCGTAGGTGGTTCGCAGAGGTGGAAGATGCCCTCTCTGCGCAAAAGATTGTGGACCCGCGTTCACAAGCTTATTTCGCCACCACATGCCTAGGCGGTCGCGCCAGGGCATGGGCGATGAGCCGCAGATCCACTGATGGATCTGCGTTCCTGACGTATCAGGATTTAAAAGCTGAGCTGAAGCTCAACTTCGAAGCTCCAGAAATGGAGCTTAGTTGCCGCGAAGAGTTCATGGAACTCAAGCAGGGCAAGCTGAGCCTACATGCGTACGCTCAGAAAATACAATATTTGTTATCAAATATTGTATACGAGCCGGTGCCCCCTGCCATGCAGGTCACCGCCTTCATGAAGGGACTGAATGACGGTCCCATCAAACAGAGTCTTTATCGGGTTCCCCCAAAGACTCTGAGGGATGCTATTGACCAAAGCATCCGAGAGGAATCTAGCATGCGTTCAGCAGCCGCGCATGCTGGGGTTAGTCAAAAAGCGCAAGCGCCTTTCGACTTTAACATGCCGCCAGTGCAGCATGTTAATAATAACAATTTCTCATCGAGAAGAAGTCACACTTCGTCCCGAGACACCAAAACCCGCGCCAGGGCGCGGGCGGAGGAGGTCCAGAACCGATGAACCTATCGGTTGCAGTTGCCTCAACACCGAGGCAACCGAAGAACAAGAAGTTCCTTCGCTGCAATAGATGCGCGAAGATGGGCCATTACGCCCATGAATGCATGGCACCGCGACCGGCGCCACGCAGTCAGCCGACTGGACAGTCCGCTGGTAAGCGTCATCAACAGGGGCAACCCTCTGTTGATGCAAAAAACTTCAACAAACAGTAGGGGAGGGGCGCCCTACTGGACGGGTTATCTCACATGCCGACATCGGGCGTGTGAGGATAATAGCCCCTGACGGGACTATGTCCTGTCAGCATGTGCAGGGTGAAGTGAAACCTCTCATCACCCTGGAGGTTAAGCCGCATGGAAACGATGTCCCCATGCGTGCTCTGTTTGACACAGGAGCGTCAAACAATTTCGTTAGAACTGAGGTTCTAACGTTGTTGAACTTCGTGGAGATTGAATCTCCACGAAGCATGTTGTCAGTCCGGTTAGCAACAGGTGCAACCGTGACTATACCAAAGCGTGTGATTCGCACACGCTTCGAGTTAGACAAAATGTCGTTCGAGGACGAATACATCGTCCTCGATCTTGACGATAAATTCGATGTAATCTTGGGCATCCATTGGATGTCCAAGCATCAACCAACGATCGACTGGTTAACCTGTCGATCGACTGCGGCGGTTCCACAGGATCTGATCACCCTGTGAGTAACCCGGCTGTATCTAATGATACAACCGCAGAGTCAGACAGTCTGGTGGGTAGTAGGGCTCAAACCCAAGCCCAATCCGCACCACAAAACCCGCACCCAACCCGCGCGGGTTGGGTTGCGGGTTGACCTGAGCCCAGCCCGCAGCCCACACACAACCCACAGTAAGGTAAATTGGAATTTTAACTTTAACAACTCACAGTTGGGGGGGCGGTCCGGCGCCCTCTTTGCCACTACAAGAAAAAATAGTGATGCAGCCCAGCTTGTACTGAAGCAAGGAAGGACAACGTAACTGCGCGGAACATTATAAAAAAACGAAGACGAAGGATTGCCTCTGGAATGGTGTTTACCACAGCGGTCAGTTGAATATGAGCGTGCATTGGTATTTGGGCGGCTAACATTTGTAAATATTATTCGTAGCAAGCATACGCACTCACAAGGTATTTTACCAAGAGCTCGCTGCCCCAATTACTAAACCGCAGATTGGACAATTAGCTCAATCTATGATTAGTATAATCTTTATATTCTTCAGCCACCTCGCAGTTTTTTCTCCTCAAACATTGAGTAGCTTCCCATGCCATCTCCACCTTGTGTAGACGGATGTAAGTAAACCCTCTCATAGTGGAGGGGATAATATTCTACCAGAAGTGAATCCACTCCTTCTGACGAAGTCCTTCCTTGCCAGCAATGTGCAACACACTAACCCAAACAGCCCGCAACCCACCTCGCAACCCGCGGGCTGGGCTGCGGGTCGACCTCAACCCGCACCAAACCCCGCGGGTTTGAGCCCTAATGGGTAGCGATGGCACCACCAGATCTGATCCGACTAGATCAGCGGATGGTACACCCGCTGATCATAGTCCAGAGGGACTTACACACGCAACGAACGAGTCATTGCGTGTCAGTAAGGTGTGCAACACTGGTGAAAAACACTCCCGTGTTGATGTTACTACTATGACCGATGACGGTCGTGGTAGAGAGAACATACACACGGTGGGAAACACCCACCGTGAAAATAATGAAACCGTCACGGAAGCAAATGACTTCCGTGTCGAAAATGAAGAACTCACGACTGAGAGCAGTCGTGGGTGCACGAACACCATGGTAGACAGTGGTCACCATGAGGAGAATGCCTTGTGCACGAGTGATGATCACCGTGCAACAGATCAGGCAACAGATCAGACGAGTGCGTCTAATCTCGCAGCTGTGTCCGTCGAGACGATCAACGTCTTGACGCAGACAGAGACTGGATTAGCTACCCAGTCTCTCACACTTGACAACCCTCCGAACTTAAGTTCAGAGGTAATGGCCCTTCCAGCCTTGAGCTGGAAGAAGTTCGTAAAGAACTTGCGCAATGATCAGATCGAACAGATCTGCGTCATTGTCGCATCTGATGAGGTTGTGGATATTCGTGAACGAATATCCACTTTACAATTAGAAGACATTGGGAACGAACTCGTTCCCTTTGGTTTGCTCATTGGGAACGAACTCGTTCCCAATGAGCAAACCAAAGTTCAGCGCTTTGAAGCGCAGAGCTGGGAGTCGCTTAAGGCGACTTCTCCGTACTACGAGGTACTTTGGGAATACGCTGACGTATTCCCAGAAGAAGTACCTTGTGAGCTCCCTAAAGATAAGGGAACTAGGCACGAGATTGATCTCGTGCCTGGCACGAAGTACTGTGTCTCGCGGCAGTGGCCATTGCCGCGTGACCAGGTCAAAGCGATCGACGAGTTCTTTGAAACTCGTCGTAAGGCGGGACATGTGCGGGAGTCTACCTCACCGCACTCCAGTCCCACCTTTTGCGTAAAGAAATCCACTGGTGGGTGGAGAATCGTTCATGCTTTTAATAAGCTGAACGCAGCCACGGTACCGGCGCAGACGCCGATACCGTGGAAAGATGTCATCATTGATGGCATGAGCGGGAGCACCGTTTTCAGTGCTCGGATGGTTTCTACCAAATCCTCATGCGTGAGAAGGATATCCCTCTCACGGCTGTAAGCACCCCAAGCGGTATGCTTTGGGAGTGGATTGTAATGCCGCAGGGGCTTCGAAATGCCCCTGCCACCTTCAACAGATGCGTCACGCATCTATTGCGCCCGGTGCAAGAATTCGCACCGAGCTATTTTGACGACGTGTTCATCCATAGTAAGGCTGAACATGGTAAGACTGATGTAGATGTTCATAAAGAACATCTACGTCAGGTGCTAGAGCTTATGCGCAAGCACAAGCTCTAATGCAAACTAGAAGAAGTGCACCTTTGGTGCACCTGAGATACCCGTTCTTGGCTGCTTTGTAGGCAAGAACGGAGTGCGCCCTGAGCCGGAAAAGATCTGGGTGATCGTTGAATGGCCTACGCCAAACAACATCAAGGAACTTCGAAAGTTCCTTGGGTTGGCGACATACTTGCACAAATATTCGTGCAATTATGCCGGTTTAATCCGACCTCTTTCTCAATTACTTAAGAAAGATGTCGAATGGCACTGGGATACCCAGTGCCAAGATGCATTTGATGCAGTCAAGCGTAGCTTGACTGAAGCTCCCGTCTTGGCGATAGCCGATAACGAGCGACCGTTTCACGTCGTTTGCGACGCGAGCGATTTCGCCATCGGCTGTGCCTTGATGCAGCGCGATCACGATGATCGTGATCGCGTGATATTTTATCAATCGCGTCAGTTGCGCCCAGCCGAGCGCAACTATCCAGTGCATGACAAGGAACTCCTTGCCATGAAGTATGCACTGGCAAAGTTTCGGATCTATCTCTTAGGAGATAGACCGTTTGTGGTTTACACGGACCATGCGTCGTTACGCACGGCCGTGAATTCACCACACATCTCCCAAAGAATGGCACGTTGGCTGTCATTCTTTGCTGAATACAACTTCACGGTTGAGTATAAACCGGGAAAGTTGAACGTGATAGCGGATGCGCTATCACGACGCCCCGATTACGAGACGAAACCGTCTGTAACGGAGGCAACCAGTGCAAACGCAATCGTTGCACTGCTCTGTCATCGTCACTCGTACGACAGGTACGTCAAGCGTACGAAACAGACGAGGAAACTCGTCTGCTGATTGATTACTTAAGTAATCAATCTGATCGGAAGCGCGAGGGACTTCCAGAGTTCCTTCGCGCTTGCGTGCATCGTTATCGATTGCACGATGGTATGTTGCTTTATAGCACAGACCAAGATGATGATAGTCGCATCGCGTTCCAAACGACGATGATCTCAAACATCAAATTTTGTTTGAGTACCATGATGCACAGATTTCGGGACATCAAGGTCGAGAGAAGACGTATGCTTCTCTCTCACGCGATTTCTACTGGCGTAAACAGTATAAATGGGTACGCAAGTACGTACGCGCTTGCCAGATATGCCAGCGCGTCATGTCTGCGCACTCTGCGCAGGCTCCCCTCCAATCTCTGCCGGTTCTGACAGAGTGTTGGAAGTCCATTTCCATGGACTTTTTCTTTGGTCTTCCGGCTGATCACAGTCGGAAAACAGGAATAGTGGTCTTTGTAGACCGCTTCAGCAAGATGGTTCATCTTGCTGCAGTGTCAGCGAATGTCACCGCTGCGCAAACGGCGCGGATATTCGTTGAAACGGTATTCCGTTTACACGGAATGCCGGAAAACATAGTCTCGGATCGTGGTCCAAGATTTACAGGGCGTTTCTGGCAAGAAACGTTCTCGTTATTGGGCACGCAGTTGAAGATGTCAACCGCGGACCATCCGGAAACGGATGGGCAAACTGAACGCGTTAACCGCGTTCTCGGAGACATGCTGCGTTCATACGCGCATGCCTTCGAGCAGTGGAGTGACTATCTGCCACTCACTGAGTTTGCAATAAATAACTCGGTGCATGCTTCTACAAAGCATACACCGTTCTACGTGAATGCCTTAAGGCATCCACGAACCCCAGCTTTACTTGGCGGTACGCCAAATCTAAGTGGGGGAGGGACCCGCTCAAATTTTGAGCGAGTCGATGCGCAAGATGCAGCCACACCTTGCGATGAGACTGACGAGTCTTCTACTGTTAACACAGTAGAAACTCAAGCAGCTTCAGATACTGAAGCTGCTTATGCGGAATATGTGTCTGCAGCAATGGCTGCAGACAATGAAAACAACCCATCTACTGCCATTAAGCAGTAGATGAATTTTTATTACAGCGCCAAGCTGTAATACGTTATGTAAAAGATGCACTTGCTTCCGCTTTTGACAAGCAGAAGCAAAATGCAGATAAGAATGGAAGGAAAAACACAAATTCCTTTCAAAAAGGTGAATTAGTATTGTTATCAACTACTAATTTGCCTACACATGCAATTAGCAACTTCCCTACTCGGAAGTTGCTCCCTAAGTTCATTGGACCTTTCAAGGTCCAAAACGTTAAGGGGTATGCCTTACACTAGACATTCCCGCGGCCATGCGCCTTCACCCAACGTTTTACGTTGGGAGGCCCAAGCCGTATGGATCGTCTACGTCTTCGGACGAGACGCATCGCCACGGCGAATGCCGTGCTTCTTCAAGTCTCCCAAGAGAGACTTGTAATCGGTCTCCAACCGATTGTGGGAAGTCTGGAGAGTTTCCATCTCCGACTTTAGTCGATCAATCTCGACCAGCAGAAGATCATTCTTCTGCTGCATTACGAGATGCGCCCTCAAAATGTCGCGAATCTCGTCGCGATGAGTTTGATACGTCTTCATCGAGTGCGACATGTCGGCGCTCAGGACGTTACAGTGCCTCTCGAGCTTGCGGAGCTGGTAACCATGCTCCGCAACAACAACGCCGAGAAAACTACCAACCCCCGCCGCCCCTGATTGATAATCAGGGGAATAAGCGCTACATTCTCGAGCGCTTACTATCGAAGCGCTCGGTTCCCTATAAGAAGGGGCAGCGTACCGAATACTTGGTACGCTGGTTGGGGTATTCCCAAGAGTTTGACTCTTGGGAACCGATTAAGGTGCTGAGGGCGAATACCCCTGACCTCCTGAAGGAGTTTGAGAAGGATACTTCTCCTCAAACTCATAAGAAGCATCAACACTAGGTGTTGATGGGTGCATGGTATCAGCACTAGGTGCTGATACATTAAGGGCATCAATTAGGACCTTAATAGTAGCGGGTACCGAGTAACCTTGGTACCCTCGCAGCTCCTTTTCGCTAAGACGAGGAGCTCCCTTGGGACAACAAGGGCAAGCTAAGTGAGAAGGAACTCCGAAAGAAATTCCTTCTTTAATGCAGGTAAAATGGATAAACTCCATTTTTCCTGAACGTGAGTGCTTTAAGAAGCGCTCGCGGCTTACGCGAACTTTGTTCACGTAATCGTCGGGACCTTTGTTGTAGTTCTCAACAAAGGCGTTCCAACTTTGTGTCAGGGCGTCTTTATCGTCCCTGTTCTTACGCGACTCTTTCCGGTTCGTATAATAACGAGCCTAAACGAAAAGGTCGATAAAGTACCGACGTCTATCGTCGGTACTTCTATCAAAGTGACGATTGCGAATATCTTCGCAATCATCAAGCGCGTTGATGTCAAACAACGGGTATTGACAGCACTTGGTGTGCCCGCCACTTTCGGGTATTAACGTCCATGCTGGGGTCCAAAACCCCATTTTGTACGGAACATGTGGTTCCGTATGACAATACAAATCAGAATTAGCGCAAGCCACTTCTGCACGTTGTTTCTTGGCAGATGGAGCACCACCTGCCATCTCAAAGTCGTCGCGACCAGGCGAGTGACTAGACCCAGGAGGAGCTCTACGCTCCTTCTGCAACCGTATGACGGAATTGTCGATGTCGTAATCGACAGCGTCAGAATCCACCTCGCCATCACTTCTCGGCGAAGGAATTCTAGCGAACTTACGCTTGCTACACCCCTTGCGGAGGACAGTAACGTCCTCACCTTCTTCTTCGGAGTACGATGACTCTCCGAAGACGGACAACAACTTCTTCGCCACCCGCCAATCGGCAGGTGAAAGCGCACTAGTTGTCGCGCTAGCAACATCTTCTCGTCCTCTCTTAGTCACTGCTTCCGCAGCGTTTACTACGAGAGACAATGGGTCTCTCGGCTTCTTCTCCGACGCTACATTAGTAGCGTCGGCAGTCAGTGTTGGCATCTCTGCACGTGATGCAGAGGTGGAGGCTGCGTAAGCTGTTTCAGCAGCTCAAGAGCGCCGCCGCGTGTCTCGACCATTAGATTCTTCTGGTCGTTAATGGTTGTAACCAAAATATCGTTACGACCAAGAAGTTCCCCCATTCAAATGGCCAATATTACATGATATTATTGGCCAACCACCTTGAGTAGGGGGATGATGTAATGGTGTACCATTACATAAGTGATATTTAAGTTGAAATATCACAGTTCAATTTCAGACTTGCTGTCTGAAATGCGAATATTTTATTATAATCCACCCTGCGAAACAGATTCTGATACAAATATCGATTCTAAGAAGGGATCTAATACTAATAGTATTATTAGATCAGTTTTATATTACATGTTTGTATGATTAATTTAGATTTAATTGTAGTTATTAACTCTAAACCACTCATAATATATTTACTCCTAAACTTACCGTCTTGTAGCCACGTGTCGTAGTTATATATTAATATATATAACTAGGACTATTTAATTAATTAAATAGTCCAGACCTAGTTTAATTAATCTTTAGCTAGTGAGAAACAAATCACATTTGTTTCTAACCAATTACACGCTTCCTCACCTGCAATTGTAACAGTGTAAGCCTGTAACAGCTAGCCTGCTACAAATAATAATAAAGGTAGTCCAATTATTGGTTAACTATTAGTTACTATGTAAGATTTAACCCGGGAGACGAACGTCGGCTCAGATGTAGTATGGATTCGCTTGGATACAGATGCTTGAAATCTTCTCGCTTGGTGTAGCGATGCAGGAATTATGTCGAACACGCACTGGATACACATCAATAATCTCATCCCGTCTTCTCTTGTCGTCGTACCTTTACGTTCATACATCGATACCGCATCGAGCTGGGCCCTCACTTGAGTTCATATAAATGCAACTGTTTCCGCTGGTGACTGCTTCCAACCTTCGAATATGATCTTATTCCTTACTTGCCATAACCAAGTCTTGCAGATACTGCACCCTCCCCACCATAAGCGACGAAATTGTTTTCGGAAAGCGGTTGTCTGGGTTCCATACCGGTTCATCAGTGCCGTCGTTACATGATCTCCCAGGCCTACTTGCCTTAAACTGGTCAAGGTCAGATTCTTGAACATCCTCGCCCCTCCAATGACTCGCCCATTTGACCCATAGCAGCTGCGCATTTCTACAGCTTCAGAAGATATGTTCCATGTCCAAACGAGTACTGGTACACCGGGAATTTTTCGGGCAGCCATGATCGGTTCCTGATTTATGAAAAAATGTATTAAGCTGTAGGGTTGCGAGCCTGTAGTGGACCCACAACTGATAACCAGTTAACATATTTTTATGCTTCCATACCTTTTGTGGAGATTGATCTTGGATATACTCCCACCAACTCCCTCGTTGTCTCCGTTTGTCCCATTTAGTAAGGACTTCTTGAAGTCTGACTGTAATATTAAGGTTATAATATTTCTTGAAATAACATCTGACTGCTGTCGGGATCCTCCAGAAAGCCGTCCCTTCTTCGAGTGGCCAACTGATTCGATGTAAGTCAGGATGTGAATAACATACCTCTGGCGACAAGAGGAACTGAATACCCTTGTCGGTCGTTATCGGTATTGATTCAGATAACTTCCAATACACCCCTCCTTCCGTTTGCAATAATCGAAGTTTTTTACCGGTAGTCTCGCAAGCGCGTACCAAACGCTTCGGCTCTTCTAACCTCCATTAGTACTGGGACAGTGCTGTCGGACAGTTATATAACCGGATCTTTGGTGGATTTCCAATGAAGTGACCTATAGGAACTCGCGGTGAAACCAAAATGATCGTGGCCAACCAACGTGCCACTTTCGGCCTGGAATGAGAGATTCCCGGTACCGCTGGAACCTGCCAAACAAATTCGTCAGATTCTTGTCGAATTATTCGTAAAGAGTAAATGTTCAAGCGTGGAAGTTTATCATATTTGTGGCGACAGAGAGTCGCCGCTTTTTCCTCCAAAATTCACGCGTTGCCTGCCCACCGAAACGTCCCCCGAAATGCATGATAGTTGGAAGGAAGTAAGTCGTGATAGGGGATTGCATTGATTTGGAGCTTGAGTCGGTGAATATCCATAGGCCGTAGACTAGTCGTCAAGCTTCCTGGGTTCACCTCCAATGTGGTCATCACCTGAGGTAGGTAAGCATACGTATAGTCACGTAATTTACAAAGAGCTTGTGGTGATGGCTCCATCCAGCTGGACAATTCCTGTTGTAACGGTCCAGTGCATTGAGAATCGTTGAACGCCGTTCTACCGAGAAAGTATCTTTCTTTGGTTAGGAAAATATAAGATACCATCATGATTTAACCTCCAATATATCCATGCTTGTATGTACATGTCAGGCGCTCCCATTAACCACATAGTTGCCACTTTCATTCGCTGTACTCGTAACGCCAGTGGTAACTACACCAACCCCCCCCCTGCACCCCGTAGCGTATATAGTAAAGATGGAGAAATTTTGTGAAAAACAGAGTCCCCAGTTGTAGTATTTGTCCAAATAATTCTTTTCTGTATGTGAATGAGACTCTTGAGAACGCTCACGGATGGCTCGAACACCCTGGTTGTAAACAAAAGGGCAGGGACGACAATAGCGCTCAATAATAATACCCGCTCAATAACTGAAGTACCACATGTAATCGCCACACTAAGCCTCTTTTTAATTTGTTGAATCCGTAACTCCCAATTCAGGTCTGGTATCTTGCCACGGCCCACTTCATAGCCTAAGTACCTTACAGTTTCATTGTCATGTACAACTGGAATATCGTGCCAGGTGAGATATGACACTCCTGATACGAGAAACAAGAATTTACTTTTGTGGACTTGGACCTGCAAGCCGGATACTTGTCCGAAGCGCCTTACAATCTGCATCGCTGCATCAATTTGACCCGCCTTTCGTAGAAATATAGTGGAATCACATACAAATGCCGAGAATCGGTGAGCTGCCCTTACTTCAGGATCCCCAATCGAAATTCCGTCTATATGGGGCGATTGCAACAAGGCAAGTGCTAAAGGCTCTACTGCTAGTATAAACAACAATGGTGCTAACGGGTACCCCTGACGAATTCCGGAAATAACTGGTAATGGGTGAGAAAATTCTTGATTGACTAAGAATTCTGCCGTTCGTGCCGTCGTGTAACCTCCGAATTAAATCTATAAATGACCAATCAAAATCAAAACGCGAAAGTATTAAAAGAAGGTACGTTCTATCCACCGTATCATAGGCTTTTGCCAAATCCAAAAAGAAAATGACCGGGCAGTCTTGTGGTATCGTATCATTTAGATGTGGTAGGTTATTCGTCTGCAATGTCGCCATTAAAACTGCTACCGCTTTATCCATCCTTCGCCCTGCCACAAAGCCTTGCTGTGAATCACCTATAAGTTTGCCAAGGAAACGTTGCAGCTGTAATGCAATAATTTTTGCAAATATTTTATAACTTGTCTTCAATCATAATATGGGTCGATAATCAAGTGCATTCGTGGAGTCCACCTTTTTACGTAACGGGATCACCATCGCTTTGAGGAATGAGGATGGAGGTTTCGCCCCAGTTAATATGTGGTTATAAACACTTGTCAAAAGAGGGCTGACTTGTACATCAAAACCTTTGATAAAATCATTGCTTAACGCATCAGTTCCCGCCGCTTTTCGCCTAGTAAGACTCTTAATAGCGCTGAGCACTTCATATTCCCCAATTGGTTCCATGAGCGAAACGTTATCTGCTTTGAAACCATTCTGTCCCGCGGGACATCGAAAAATGAAAGTAAAATGGCTTGAAGATCCCGTTCCTACACTGTTCTGTGTATCTTATTCAGAATTGAAGCCCATGTCGAGGCAAATCGGTCTGGAATGGAAATCCGGTCAGAGTAAGGACAAGACTCCCGTGAAAGAATATTCGAAACAGATTGGTCCTTATCCCGAATGGATGCACGATGAAATAACCATAGTAAATCTTCTGAAGATCTATGAAGTCAGCGCCCACGCCTCGCTTTAACATCCGACGCCAACGCATCTGCTGTCGCCTGTATTAACTGTTTTCTTGATGTTGCATTACTGCTAATGAATCTATGTAACTGACGTACCCTATGTCGTCTTCGCCGGGCTAATTTCCGACGAACTTGATAGAGTATATCTGTACAGACGTTGACAACATTATCCCATTGCGATGTGTCACATACTCCTCAGGTAATCGCTGACGAAATAGCGTTTCCATCTCAATGCGAATAGAATAATTTGTAGATCCTGGGAATGGATACTGAGGTCGGTGAATAATTTTACGTTTAGACTTTCCACTGGTATCAAACAAGAATAATTGCACTTGAGCATGATCAGAGTAGACTGGGGGTTCCGTGACAGACAACCATTGTATCCAAGACGCAATATGTTGCGATAAATAAAACCGACCTAGTCGACTGGCCTGTGGCCCCCGCCAATACGTGAAATGTTCCGTGGGGTCCAGTCCTTCATCAAATCCAATTGAACCAATCATCGATCTAGCTTCCATTAAGTTGAACTTCTCCACAAATCTAGTCAGGTCAATACTCTCGATATGGGTCGAACACACACCGCCTAACCGATCAAGCACCGGACATTCTACGCAGTTGAAATCCCCTCCTAATAGGAGTGGAGTTTTGAGTGATCCAATTAGTTGGTCGAGACGTTTAAAAAATACACTTCTCTGGCTGGAATCGCTGGCAAGTGCATAGATATTGACGAGAATCCATGAGTCACAACTGATATAAAGAAAACGATGAGACCAGGTATGAGTGTTCCAGGATTTAACTCTGTCAGCAACCTCTGGATGGAGAAGAAATGCAACTCCAGCTCTTTTTCCACTCGTAACACTCCAGTACGACAAATATTTACTTACTCCTTTCCTTCCCCAAACACGTTTCCATCGATTCGCATAGTCATCTGCTTCATCCTGAGAAGCTACATGCGTTTCTTGCAATAATTATACACGAGTAATAGTAGAGTTGGCATGCTGCCTCCAGGCTTCAAACCGTTTTCGAACGTCTTGTTTTTTAAATCCCCGCACATTTTGGGAGATAATTCGAATATTAGAACCACGAGAAATTTTGAATAATGGATCCACTTCATTCGCATTATGATATAGCATATCTTGTATAAGGCGATGTTTTGCGTATGCGTCCAACGACGATAACGTGTAATAATCATGTTGGTCAGACGCATCTCTCTTCGCGGTGCCCTTAGTAACAAGGGGGTCCCTCACTCTTCATATCAATTTGTCCGTCAATCGGAGGCGATGTATCCATTGCTGATGTAAATTGATGAAAATAACCAGTCAACGAGACCCATGCTTCCGGTGTCCTAGCATCCAGTTTCCTGATACATAAGTCATATTCCTTGAAAACACTTTTGACCCTGAAATGCCCATGCAGCAATATAACTATAGTGTCCGCCTGTTGACACTCTTCTCCAAGCAAAACTGCTATGCGTTCCGCAAAGACATGTGCACATAGTAGAGCCTTTGCCAATGATACTGTCATTGAAGGAGCGCAATATTTGATCAAAGATTACCACCATAGTGAATTTTCTTGAGTTGCCCCCATTCATGTGAACTATTGATAGTTGCCTGTCTTTGTGGTTGTCCTGTGACTGCCAGGAACCGTTGTTCCCATTGGGCAAACCACACCGCCGATATATTTTTGATTCCTGAACGCTTTCCTTGGTCTACCATCGAGTACCAGCGTTCCTCTTTCTATTTCCTAGTTAAGTGTACTAATACTTCCACCGATAACCCTTCTAGTAGAAACGCAATCCCTTCGAAGGATTTAAAGAGATGCAAAATGCGTGGGTCTTCTTGTTCTGAAACCATCTTCCACAAGGTACAGGATGCTCCGATATGTGGAAAATCAATCTTGGCTTTCTGTTTCCACTCAAATTCTAGCTTTGCCCATCCTGTGTACCATGTCTTGCCTATATTTGAGACAGTTGGGGTTGATATAATTACAGCCACTCGCTGTCCGGAGTGGGGTGATGGGTTCTGTTTCATAACATCATCACCCGCCGTAGCACGTGATTCTCGAATACGTCTTCTCTTGACATGATAATACTCATCATCGACCCCCTCAGTTGAATCCTGGGACGGGTGGTATTCTGAGCTATCAGATTCTGAAGACCCTAAAGTAGGAGTTCTTCCTCGTCTGACCTATCGCGCCAAATTTTATGATACCATTGAAATAGTATCGGCTCAGAAATCTGATATTTTTGCATATACCAGTCTCTCTGAGCTGATTTCGAGAAATCCGCCCCCATTTAAGACCCTTGTTTCTTCAACGACAATCGACTCACCGTTTTAGAAAGAAAATGCAATACTTCCACCATCCTTGAATCATGGGTAAGTATAATCTGCTCAATCTCTTTCTTTAACTCATGGTGAATAGTTGGGCCTTGCATCCGTTGTAGTAATTCCTCCATGTCTCCTTCCCAAGATTCCGGATCCCACGGAGAATGGGAGATATAATTTGTGTGTTGACTCGACGATGTTGAAGGAGGTTTGTTATCTCCTTTCGATATTGTATTTCCGGTAGTATGTGAGCTTTTGCCCTGTTTTTGGCCTTCCTCATTAATGGTCGATACTCCATTTGGTACCTTGTCGTCATCATAGTCTTCGTCCTCGTCACTCTCCATCGTATCCTCGGACATATCTTCATCAATAACATTGGTCTCCTGTGAGTGACTGTTGAGGGGGCTTGAAGGCAAAATTCGAACTAGAACCACTACTAACATTTAGGGAAACATTATTCTGACCCCCTCGAATTGATACGTTGACCCCCATTTACCAAAAAAGGACACAGCATTTCTATTTCTAAAACGATGTTACAGTACTCGGTAAGGCTTCATGAAATACAAGGTATACGCAACCACATTTTACGCTGATCGTATAGCTGGCAGGGGACAATGCACACAAAGTCGAAGGTTGTAATAATGAGATAAATGATTCCGTCGATGGTTTCGCTTCCAAAAAACTGAACACAGCATCCCTACTGCTTCAACGTAGAGTTTTTGATATTCTCAACAAACCAGTTGGGCCATTTTGTGTTAAGGTTCACTTATGGGTAATGAATGGATCAACTTAGCTATTTAAGACACCTTCTCTACTGCGTTAACGCGTTGCGGTAGACGTCAAAAACATATCAAGCTGTAATAGTCTTTTAGCCAACCTACGTGCAGTGCTCTCCACATCCTGTACGTAATTATCACATCTGTCATCATTGCCATATGCAAATTTTGTAACTATGCGATTATTGTCAATAATGAAAGACGGCACTCAGCATTTGATGAATGGTCGTCTTCGACACCTTTATGACGTCTTCTGATTGTTCGCAGCCAAGCGATTGCCTCGAGCTTCAAGTGCAAATGGACACATCGCTGGGTCCAGGAGGTGATGCCAACTTACGGAAGCCGGGGAATGGAAACCTAAATGCTGCTTCCTGTCCATTGACAAAGACGTGCTGTTGTATCTGGCGATTTTTGGGTGGGAAAGCCTTTCTAAGATACTGGTATAATCACACAAGGCAAGAAGCATTACTCAATCAAGTTGATATTCGCGGGGGCATAAGTGCTATCTGTGCACGAGAAACCCAACGCTGTGCTTCCCGACTACAAGTCATTTGAGAATATGGTCTCGGATGCAATATGTTATTCCTCGCGGAGAAATGGTGTGCAAAGCATTCCATTCAATGATTTTTTGCATGGTGAATTTTAAGACGAGTTGTGGATGAAAGTGGAGATGCATTGCAGAAAGACTCGCAAAAGCATAACTGGAAGTGATTCATTTTAGGATATGTGATCGTCCCGTAAGTCACGTGGGGAGGGGTCATGGGCATTGTGCGTGGTGTTGAGCTTCATTTTGAAAGCGCCGCAAAGAAGTACTGTAACATCATTTTAGAAATAGAAATGCTGCGTATTTACTTTTTTTGTAATGCAGAGGCCCTATTATTGAGTCACCTTTTGGAATACCGGTACTTATTTTAAAACCGCTTTCGTTAAGTATGTGTCATTCTCGCTAAATAAGTTCCATATTACGCAACAACCATCCAACCATTATGGTCAAAAAGCGTGTGTTATCGCCACTTCCAATATTTGACCAGAAAGCCTTGCCTGACTTTCTCGCATCTCATAACTTTAAAGATCTCCATGCACTCACGATCTGGCGTTACATGGCCCAGCATCCAGATGCGTCATTCGATTCGATTCCGACCATTCCAAAGACTTTACGTAGGGAATTAAGTGCCCATTTTGTACCTTTGACCACTTCCATCAGCACTCAATTGCATGCAAAGGATGGAACAGTGAAACTTTTGCTTCAATTACAAGATCATCACGAAATTGAAGCAGTGATTATGCGCCATCAAGGGCGTAATACATTGTGTGTAAGTTCTCAAGTCGGGTGTCAAATGGCGTGTACATTTTGTGCCACGGGTACGCTTGGAATGATTGCAAATTTATGCTCTGGAGAAATATTGGAGCAATTGGTACATGCGAATCGTATTGCTCGAATTCGAAATGTCGTGTTTATGGGCATGGGCGAACCTTTAAACAATTATGACGCTGTATTGGAAGCGATTCGAGCCATGACGACAATTTTTGGACTTGCTCCAAAGTATATCACTCTTTCGACCGTCGGTATTATTCCTCGAATCCGACAGCTAACAGAAGATGCACCACTGGTACGTCTGGCACTGTCCTTACATGCACCAACACAAGAACTGCGGAGTCAGATTGTACCTACATCGACTGCATATCCATTGGAGAAGCTCATGGCAGCAATCGATGACCATCTTGCCACCAAGTATTTCATGATATTGTGCTCTAAAAATTATTGTGCCAATAATTAACTTTTTTTATGATTGTATTGTGATTGTTTAGAGAAGGACGGATGGTAATGATCGAGTATTGTATGTTAGCAGGTGTCAATGATTCGATTGCGACGGCGCATCTACTTGGACAATTATTGCAACACCGATCAGTGCACGTAAATCTCATTCCATACAACACAACAGACGTCAGTGCCCAGTTCCAGTCGCCATCATTAGTAGATATTCGGGAATTCCAAGTCATTCTTCGTAACACGTACAATCTCAAGACTACGATTCGCGAAAATCATGGCACAGATATTGACGGCGCTTGCGGACAATTGGCGCTAAAGAACAAGTCGAGTGACAGCCCGGTACAGCGTGATATTGAAGATATTGGCTCACGGAGAAATCAACGTCAGCAGAAGAGCAAGAAGAGTCTGACTAGCGAGCATAGAGAAAGTGCTCCTATTGCTTTAATCACGTCGTGGATCTCTCGTGCCAATGACTTTATCGACGAGCATCAGCAAGTTATTGGACTCGCATTATTGAGC